>VZTX01026212.1:138568-209621 GCA_013400915.1 Pardalotus punctatus | reverse complement strand
CTTGGCAGATGCTCTTTGCTGGTGATTCCAGGATTTTTGCCTTGGCTTGGCTTCTCCCCTTTGGATGGAAATCATCTTTAGCTGCAGACAGGCAGACGCCTGACGAGGGTCTGCCCTGCAGGCAGGATGTGACCCATCGGCGATGACATCGAGGGCTCCTTTTTCCATGGCCTCCAAGCCCACAGTCCAGTCCCAGAAAAGGGACAAGGCTGTGGTGCAAAAGGGTGCTAGATCTACCTACTGCCATTCACAGACGAAGGCGTGAAATGTGGTCACTTCATCCACTGCAGAGAAGTCAAGGCCATAAAAGAGCTGGCAAAGTTCCCTTTAAAGCCACTGCTCTTTGTAATGAAGGCAAAAGGAATCTGTTAAACAAAAACCCAAATTATAATGGTCCTTCTGCATCAAAAGTAGTAACTTTGTTGCTTCACAAGAATAGTAGAAAAAGAATCACTTCTGAGAAGACACAAATTAAATATTTGTCTTCTTTGCTGGCAGAAAGGGTGAGGTTTCTCTCATCTGCTACACAAGTAATTCGTGAGTGCTCCCCTGGTGTAACACTACCCCTCTCTGCCATCAAAGCAGTGTGAGTAGATTCTAATCACTGCCCCTACTTGCTCTGCTTACAAGTCTTGCCTCAGAAGACAGGTTTCCCTTTGGAGATGGATTTTACTGTCAAATCCCTCTTTTCAGTGCCACACCCACAGCACAAGATCACAAAGAAAGGGGGTTGTTTAAACACAAAACCACAACTGTTTGATCACAGCAATGTTATCACTTTTAAATGCTGCAGAATCTTTCAAATCTCCAGGTATTTATCTAAAAAAAAATCTGTTCCATGTCTTAAAGACTTTACATTCCCTCTTCACCAAAGAGAGACAAACTGGGAAAATGAGAATGGCCCTTCTATACATAACATTTATAAATACATTATATAGTGCCCTTTCCACACATTACATTTCTACCCAAAGACTGGCCCAGGCCAGAAGTCAGGATCTAAACAATCTCAGGTTGTGAAAACACACAGATCCAACTGAATTAAGGCTAGTTTACAGTAATACATCAAGGGGATACACTGCAGCAGAGAAATTAGAGACCCTTTCCTCCCCTGAACTAGGCACGAATTCTAGCAAAGCCATTCCTTCGGGCTAAATGTATTTGATGCAACCACTATGCAAACCTTTAAGTTTCAACAAGGAAAATGGAAAAATTTCAAGAAGAATTATACAAAATGTCTGAAAATAAATAACTGTATGGCTATAGCCTAGTGACCTTACAAAGATGCACGTTAACAGTATGCAAAAGCAACTAACACGGACCTCCTGAGAGAGATTTGAGAATTAAACAAACTGAAAAGTACAGAAAAATGCAGAATTTCAGCATTTGAAGGTTCTTGTTGCATTAGTGGAAGCAACTTAGTACCTTATTGAGCTGACTCAAAACATAGTAAGTTGAGTCATACTCAGTAAAAAAACATATTTTTTGAATTATGCATACTCAAATAAAATTTTGTTGGGATTTTCACAATATTTTTAGGATAATCAGAGATATTCTCAATTATTGTATCTATAATGTTTTGGAAATTCCATTTTTCCATCAGAAAATGATGCTGAGAAGTTTCCAAATGTGTTTCGTGAACTTTGTTGGTTGAGGCAGGAACCATCTTTCTGTTCACTGCACACTGGGTCCTACTTTGTGCTGTGGCTCTTAGATGCTCTCTTTTTGCCAATATAATGAAATACTAGAAAAAATACACTCCCACTGCCTTGTTTTGTAACAGCTTTGTTGGTTTCTTGTGGCATATTTCTTTCATCTCCAAGCCATAAGTCAATTTTACTTTCATGAAGCTTCTTGCATTGCCAGATAAAGAACTTGTCCTTGGATCACCAAAGAAGCTGGCAAGGCTTAATACCCCTGGCAAAACTTTACTAAACATGGCTCAAATGCCAAATTTACTATAAAAATACACAGAAAAGAAGACCCATATTGATTTCTTGTACCTTACCGACACACCACCAAATAGGTCTTTGTGGCTGGCAATCCACAGGCAGGGGACTAAGGGATATATTTTACACCGGGCTTCATTCTCATGGCACACACCTACTCCTCCAGGCAAGACAAGTTATTTTCTGGGCTTGGGGGAAACTATTTGACAGTAACTGATCAGGATGAATGGCTGCCGTGCGCCTCCCCAAGCCAGCGGAACACGGTAACGTGCCATCCAGGATTCGTAATTCCACAGCTTAAAGCACATTAGGAAAACAGCCCAATCAATAAACCTCAATGAATGCACCAGCACATTGCTGCATTATCGCACGAGTGGAAACAACAAACATGTCGCTGCAGCGATTGTTTGATGTGAAACCATGTGGAACGCCTCATTTGGAGTGCAGCCCGGTCGGCCCCTGTGAAAGCGATCCCCCTCGCGCCATGTTAGCCAACGCCAGGGCGTGAAATCCAGCCTCCATCTGCGCTGCCGCAGCCGCGCTTTGTGCCCGCTACGTGTCAGCGTCTGTTTTTATTTTCTGGCACCTTCAGCAAGTGTTAGAGGCTCTAAATAATAAGTGACATATGGACACTTTGCTGGAAATGAGCACCTGGGCTGGGGCACGGCATTCATTAAAGCCTGACACGCTCACCCTCCGCGCTCCTTTCGGTCCCTTCTTTTCTTTCCCTTACCACACGATTACTCATGTGCCTACTGGCAATGTGAGAAATGGAAAATGTAGCATGCCCCATTGGCCTAACAACTGGACCATGGTTCCAGCAAAACTCTCCCCTTTTATGGTCCCTTTCATCCTTTTTGCTCAGCACACTGAATAAAACCACAGGCACACCTTGGTCAGCCTCCTCATCAGAGAAGATCAGGCACTTATTTTTCCTTCACTGCATCAAAACACGGATGCCTTACACAGGTGCACTCAAGATAAAAGTGTACATATGTTCTGCTTTAGATGAGAAAACAAATTTCAGGGCAAGTTAACTCCATCTCCATGGTTTATAACATGCAAAAAGCCTGAATTTTTGATGCATGTTAAACTTCAGAGAAAATAAGAACAATGTGCACTATGAATGATGTTTTTGAGATTTGTGAGGGCTCTCTTGCCCTGTGCAACTAACCTGCTCACTGACGACCACAGCATGACTAGGGAAAGAAAGGAGAAGGCAGACTAGCCAATCATTTCACAAACTTGAGGAGGTGAATTAGCATTGAAATTTGTATTCTTGTGGAAAACAAAACAAATGTACTTCATCAGCTTGACTGGTCTAGGCTATGGCATCCTAGTTTCTAGCACAGAAGGGACAAACTAAAGGTCTCACAGTTTGCAAATGAAGAACCTGAAGTGGCTTTCGCATTTAACTTCAGACACCAGATTGTACAGCTGACGAGGCAGCAGAAGCAGGAAGATGCAGAAGAGCTGTGTTGGACAACTTGTGGGCAATCCAAAGTTGTCAGCAGTGCTGCTCCCCATAGGATTTCCTGAATTGAACACCCACTGTCCTCCACAGAGAAAGTTGTGCCTGGAAGAGTGGAGGGATAGTGACAGCCATGCCACTGACCCACGGTGCACTGGGTAATGCAGGACAAGAGAAACATTTCCAGACCATGTGAAGGGGGAAGAGAGACTTAAAACTTTTACCTACAGGAAGCTCAGTCCATTGAGCTAAGGATCGGACAACACTGAGGATTTTTCAAGAGCACCAACTTTCACTGGCACATTATCCACTGCCATTATCAAAGACAATGACTGCTCCTTACATTTCTAGTAATAACATGTGTGGGGTTTTATTTGCTTAAAAAAAAAAAGAAATCTTTCCAGGGATTATTGGAATAATTTCCCTGGGCACCCCATGCTGCCTGACCTTCCTAGTGGCAAAAAACTGCCTTGGCTGAAATGATGTGTGAAAGTAATACTGAAACATTAAGATGAAGCAGATATACACACCCCCACCCCCCATATATAGAGATATATAGATATATATATAGATATATAAATATATAGATATATAGATATATATATATAGGTTCCCTGAAAAACAGGGAGAAGATTAATGATGAAGAATGTCATTAGTCTTTAAAAAACACAGCCTGCAAAAAAGTCAAGTTAAAGGAGTGAAACACCAGAGACTCATCAAGCCAAAATCAATAAAGCAGCAGTTAAAAATCCATTTCCAGTTCAGGATAAGCCTGTTGCTGTGTGGGGAAGGAAAAACCATCAGCAGCAGCACAGAAAAGACAGAAGCAAAAGCAAACTGTGGAGAATGTATAGCCTGAGGAGAGAGATGACAGAGCATAAACTGCATCACCCAGTGAATAGGTAACCATTCAGCAGGGTGATGCAGGGCACATGTATGTGAGGTTGGAAGAGAGCAAAGCTTCAGGCTGTGAGACTCAGAGTTCAAAAGCAGAGATTGTAGGGTGACTAGCTCAACTTGAATTCTCAGGCAAAATATGTGGCAAAAACAGCTAATGCATTTTTTGGACACATGGAGAACCCTACATAGAAGTGAGTAGGTGATCTTTCTGTATACACAATAGTATCTGAGACAGCATCTGGGTCCAGAGTTGATGTCATGGCTCAAAAATTAAATGGGAAAAATGGAAAAAAAAAAAAAAAGTATAAGAGTAAGCCAAAAACAATTAAGAGAGTAGGAGAAAACACTTGTAAATGTTAAAGTACTCAGTACATCCCAATAGTCAGAAGGAAGGCTGAGAAGTGAATTAAACCTCCTTAAAAGATTATACTACATAAGCAACACATAAAATTGGTGTCTCTGCAGTCTTGGTGAACCAGGCAAACTATAAGGCAGTGGCTGGTGGTGGAACTTAGCAAATAGCAAAGGAGCATTTACATCACATATCATTCAGTCAACTTCATGAGTTGACTTGAGTAGAGAATTTTCCAACCTTTTCCTGGACACATACATAGATGTAGAGCTGTAATATGGGACCAAAGAAGTCAGCTGTTCTTTCCAGCAAATCTTCTGCGGATTCCTAAATCTGTCATTTTTTATTAACATTAACCTCTGCAGGTAGCAATGTTTAACACTATTTTCTTAAACAAAAAATTAAAAAAGAGACAGGAAAAACCCCCAAACCACCAAGCCCTAATACCTCACCATTTTTCAAACAAAAGGAACTAGTGCAGCGTAGGTAGCTATTGTGATGACATTTGAGATTATCCTATAATCCAGTTTCAATCTTCCAGCTGGAGAGTGGAGACTGGATGGTTTGAAATCTGTGAAGCTATTTGATTTTAAAGGCTTAGCAGGCAAATAAAAGACAGTGTAGGCCAGTGAAATCCAATTTGCTGTATGACGTGTAGTACACTGGATCCAGATTTTATACGTGTCCTCTGTGTGTTTACTCTGATATAAACAGTTACAGCAAACCAGAAATATGTGCTGTCTGTGCAAGACAGACTGGAATTCTGTCCTTGCTCGTGTCTGATCTGTTCACACAGAAGTCAGCAGGATCATCCAAAGGAAGAAAAGAACTCAAGACAGAAAATACTCAACAATAACAACACCAAAAAATCCTAAAAAAATTATCACGAAGGAGGAAAGGTCACGGAGAGCAGAGTATGCATCTTTATATTCTTTGTATCATATTGTAGTGTGTGACTATCTCTTGTCCACTAACTTAATCAGGAAGACATATTTTAGACAGTGACAAGCAGGAATGAATACAGTCAGTCTTGTTTTCACCACAGGATACAGAGATTGGCTTTGGATGTCTTTCTGAAACATTCATTTGCCAGGCAGAATGGGAGCCTGAGGGCAGAAGACATCAAAAAAGAAAAATACAAATATCCCAGAAGTCATGTAAAACACAGGGCTACACTGTCAGCTAGTGTAAATGAATGTAACTCCACTAATGAGAAGGAGCATCTACAGTGTACGCCAGAGGAAGATGACAAACTGAAATTGTGCCCTTGGTGACATCTGATCTATTCACAAAAATATGCATGCCTTATGGGGCAAATTTTACTATCTGTCAAGATTGTTTGGGGACTGTGGGCAGCTACATCTGCTGGGAGAACCAGGAGGGGCAGAGGGAGTGCTCTGGCATAAAAAGCAAAATTAAAGATCTCGAGAAGCAAATTCCCCCCTCCGTTGCACAGAGGACAATTAAGCCCTCTGGAGCTCTGCTCCAGTTGATCATTCCAATGCCCAGTTCTCACTCTCTTGTAGCAGAACTCCCATTAAAGCCATGCTGTCCCAGCACTGTGTTGGCACAAAATGTGAGCAACTTTGCTGAAATAACCATTATGGCCATTCCACTATAAAGCTGAGCTGTCTGCAAGGGGAATGCAACTAGAAATACAGAATTTATCTGTCATGAGTGGCAGCACGGTCCAGTTCAGAGCAAATTCCTTGTCATTTACACACACAGCTCTGTGTGATTTTAACCTTAGCACAGTTGCTGGTAAGTCAATAGTAACAGAAGGGGCAGGGAGAGGATGATTTATTTTTCCTTCCTGCTGCTGCAGAGCAACTGCGTATTTTCCCTGTCAACAGCTGTGGTTCGTATGCTCTGTAGAGATACGCAGAAAGAGGGGGGAAAACCCCACCCAACAAACAAGATGTAGGACTCTCAGGAATCATTATTACATGCTGAGCATGCCAATATAATGCTATTTGCAGTCTTCTCTCTAGGTCAGCAGAGATTCCTGCATCCTTTGTCCAAAACAGTTGCTCCTCCCCAGGAGCATGTGCAAACCCCCCACCTTTCTGCCACACTGCCAAACCTGGTGAAGGTTTTAACCAAGAAAGGCTGAACAGGTCTCACTAACGCCCTTGGCTGAAATGTCTCTGCTCTTTGCATCAGACTGTCATCAGAGCTGCTGTGTCTATCCCTGCCACCTCTTTGTTACAGTAAATAATCACTCAGTCTGTCCCAGTGAAAATTTAAAATGTAAATGACTGTGAGGGTGGTAAGGCACAGGAACAGATTGTTCAGAGAACTTGTGGCTGCCCCATCCCTGGAAGTGCTCAAGACCAGGTTGGATGGGGCTTGGAACAATCCAGTCTAGGGGAAAGTGTCCCTGCCCACGGCAGGGGGTTAGAACGAGATAGTCTTAAGGTCCCACGCAATCCAAACCATTCTGTGACTCCAGGATTTTATGAGAATGTTGTTTCAGTTTCCACAGTTCAGCTGATGAGGGGTAGCTCATCAAATGGTGATCACATCAGCACTGTTCAACCAAAGCCTGGGATTTTAGCTTGCTTGAATTCAGCTGTAGATCCTTTATCAGCTTACGGATACAAAAACACAAATGCATTCAGACTCAGCCCTCTGCCTCAGCTTTGATATGGGTAGGGCAGCAAATTCTGCCAGCTGTCAACAAACACTGAACACAAGTGCTGACTCAAACCTTCACCCATCATCTGAGACAAAATAGAATTCTGTTGAAAATAGTCCTTGCTTTACTCTAAAAACTGTCTTGAATTATTATGGCACTTTCCAAGAAAGTTGATGTCACAGTTTCATGACAGAGGCTATTCACTGAAATGCTTGTTAACATTTATGTTGTGATAGTGCCTCAAAAACCCCTCTGTCGGATTCCTATTGTCTGCAGTGTTCTCCTAACTGGCTGAAGTTAGTAAGGACAAGAAATTAAGGTCAATTATTTCAAACTTCAGTGAAATTCAAGCAAACCTATTTATACATGCAGTTTTAGGCTGACTTTTTGTTCTGTAGAGCAGCTCAGCAGAAGTTGAGGTCAGTAGAAAGAACTAAATTCAATTTTCCACTTTCTTGCTTTCACCAGAGAGACTTCTTAGGGAAAAATAACAGTATCTGAGTGTCCCACAGCAACCACATTATCCAAGTTTTTCAGTCTGAGATCTTATTTCATGTTTGTAATATTGGCTCCACGAACGGCTCTTGGAGAAAGTCATGTTACAAATGCAAATGTATCAGGAATAGATGCAGTCCTGCAGGAAACCAGTTTCCAGGTGGAAGAGTAAGCACCTAGAGCATCCAAAATAATTGTAATATTCATCTTCATAAACAAATAATATAAAATATTAATTGACAGTCACGGTCCTCCAGCCAGGCTGAAATCTGATTTCAAACTAAACACTATGGAAAAGTAAGAAGCACTGCTGGCATTTCCACAACACAGGTTGGAAAGAACACCATAACCACTGACTGACACTTGATTCCTTCCCAATAACCTTCACGAATTGCACAAAAACAACATCTCTCTGCACCCACTCTCCTTCCACTCCCTCTCCCTGGAGAAGAGTGCTGCATCCTCCCCTGTGGACAGAAGGCTGATCCTAGCAGCCGCACTGATGAGAGCAACAAACATAAAGAATTATCCTCTCCTGGGCCAGGCACAGAGCTGTGCCTACGTGTCTGGAGCGAGAGAGTTTCCTGCCAGGCTTTCACAATGCCAGCTCCTCTTTTGTTGTGCAGCACGTCTGACACAAGGAGCAGCGTATCTGCTTTCATTCCCAAAGCAAGATCACCCACTGAGCAGGACCTCTGGGTGCCCAGGGGGAAATCTCCCTCTTTCACTTGCTGGGGTTTATGAGGACTTTCTTCCAGTTTGCACAGCAAACATGTGCCCCGATCCAAAGACCATTCAGGTCAACAGAAAGGCTTGACTTCTATAGGCTTTGGCTCCTGCTGCCCTGGAGAGCAAGGAACTGTAGGGCCAAAAATAGGGTTGCACAGATGACACAGCTCTCACCCCCAACCCCATCCTCATCCCCCACCTGCTCCTCCAGGTCACAGCTTCGTAGCCACAGGAAGATGTTTACATCATGGTCCTACTGACACAGGTCAGAGGTCAAGGAAGCCCAGTAAATCATGAGTCTAAATAGGGTAGGGCTGGGGCCGGGTGGAGGAGAGAGGGGAAATAATGAGAGCAGAACCGTCTCTTTGAAGAAGAACAAATGTGAATGTTTACAGTCCCCCCGTGCTGAAAACATGTTCAGACGCTGGTTGGTTAATCTGCATTCTGAGAAGTTGTGCTGAATGGTAAGGAGCTTATTCATGCCATCAACAAGATCTCTGCCTATATTGCTCTGCAAAAATCCAAGTGGCACGGAAGGGAGCCAGTGCATTAGTCCTGTATTTTCATATGTGCTGTATCAAAGAGGCTCAACTATGCATTGTGTATTCCCACAAGGTTGGCAAAATCAGACTGTCCTGGCACACAGTGGGATTCTTCTCAAAAATGAGAAAGAAAAAACAAAACCCAGTTAGCAAACAAGACAGGGCTTGTTTCTGCACAAAACCACAGTACATAGTTTGACAATGTTTCACAAATCTTCTTCATTTATCGTTAATCTGAAGGCATCTTCTTTTTCCCCAGCAGAGGATGTCAGATCCAGCTCCATTTCTGGAGCTACAACATTTCTGGGTTTCTTTTGCAGCCCAGAGGATGTCAGAGATATTCCCACTGTCTGTAATTACTGCACAGTGCATTAGCACTTCACTGTCACTCACTGATTTCCTCTGCCTCATTAAGACTCCAGGAGTGTCTGATGAGGACATTTAATTAAAGTGAGTACAAACTGATAACAAGGCCTTGTGATTCTTTTGTTCATCTGTTTGTTGATCAGCAATTAGCAAACTCAAGGGGACAGTGCAGGACAAAATGAGTGGAGGGACAGTAAATAGGGACAGTCAAAGTCCAGGTGTGGAACATTGACCCAGCAAAATCAAATTTCACGCTGAGATCCACATAGCAAGGGTGGACACAATATTAGAAACGCTTGACCTTTCTTCCTTTTAGAAACAGTCCATGTTTGAAAGACATCTGAAAAGCATTTGCGAGACAGGACAGCGATGTACACAGGGACAGGCTTCTAAAAGGAGGTGTGATCTCCCTGACCGGCTCCATCCACTTAGCAAACATAATCCAGCCTGTCTTTAGCACAACCTCTTTACTGTTGCCTCATCTACCCTAGAAATATTGTACTTGCATAGCTTTATTGCTAGGCCCTTCCTTGCTCAAACAGGCACAGAAAGTTATCATATGGACCAAATCCTGCTATTGCTAGTAAAATTAATTTATTCCAGCTGAGCAGCTGGTCTGAAGTTTCATTTTCTCTGCAAGAAAGTCCTATCAGAGACTAACACAAAGAAAATGATGGCCAGGTAACAGCAACGTTCCCTTGGCTCTCTGGACGAAGCCTTGGCTAATATCACTGTTATTAGAAGGCTGCATCAGCAAAGAAACCATGTGGGCAGTCAGCCTCCCACTCCTGCAGCTTTCAGTGAAATTTCCAACTTGTCTTCAGCCCTATTAAGCCACAAACGTTGCTCCTGATCAAGTTTCTTTATACATGGTAAAGGCAGCTACCGCATCTTGCAGTGGACAGAGGTGGCCTCACTTTGCTGTTCTGTAGTCAGACAGATCTTGCCCACAGAAGCTGAAAGGCTCCTCTCGTGAGGCAACCACAAAGAGCTCTGTGGGATGAGACCGGTCTTTCCTACACAACCTGTACCTTTAGATGTTGCAGCTGAAGGCCAAGACAGATCACAGGCACACCTGCGGTGACCACCACCCACCACACGGCACGACACATTGCCTCTATTCTTCGTTGGAAATGCAAAGATCTGGGTTAACACAGTTTCAGATTTCCAGGTAAGCACAAGCAGCACAACCAGGAAAGCACAACCACTCACTCTAGACCTTGATGAAGAACAGGGTCAACGGCCTCAGGTAAGGCCCAACACTTGCCATATCCCTGACTGCAAACACACAAAGTATCTGAGAAAAGCCCTAAAGAAAAAAATTGCTGGCTCCAGCTCTGGCAATAAAAACATCTTGCTATGGGTGAGATACACAGAAGACAGACATTGAAATCATTGTAATGTCTCACAAATAGGACAAGAGGCCTCCATTTTGTTGGTTGGGTCTACCGGATTGGGCTAGAAAATAGGAGAACATTAATTATTCTGTGGAAGTAACAATTTTCCTCATGATCTCCTGAATTTTTGGGGGGTATCCTGTGAATTTTAACAATGTAGGATCACCATAATTTCAATGACTGCTGGTTTTGTTATTTATTATTTACTCTCCAGCTATTGCCCAGAGACTCCAACCAGGCCACAAGACACAGACCAGGAACACAAAGCACAAGGTGACATGGTTATGCAAACAAGTCTTGCATCTGGTTTGCAGGTTTTGAGGTGTTATTATTATCTTGTTGTTAGGTAATCAACCATAAGATGCAATGGTATCACTCATCCTTCCTGGCACCCACTTGGCCATGAGTGATAAGCACAGCCCACAGTTTCACTTTTAGTAAGAGACATGCAGAGTTCTCTCCTGTGGCTACCTGGAACAAAATTCTTCAGTCCTATCTGCATAGGAGAAAAACCTTGTGTTAGCAAACATAATTATCAGCACAACATATGACATAATTTGTCCTTCTCGCCAATGATAATTCCTTTAAAAAACACATTAAGTGATCTCAGGTATTTCACAGGAACCCAAATAAGTGACTTGTTGATATGTTTAACTGTGTCTTGGCTCAGGCCTTCCGGAAAATCAAGGACGAGCTTATCTCTCTACCTGTAAATTACATAACTACCTTTATTTTTGAAAAAAGTTTGTAGCATTTGGTGGTTGAATTCTCTGCTGCTTTCAACTACATGTATTCTGAGGCTGCTGCAGGTATTTTTCAGGACCTTTAGTAAGAGACAATCCAGCAGTGGTCTGGATGAGCACCCAGCACATGGTCCTGCCCATTCTACCGAGAATGAAGTTCCCCAGCTGCAGCTGTTCAGACAACTTTCCTAACACCATCCCATGATGCAACGTCTCCTGCTCAGAAATTACTCAGAAATCCCCACTTACAAAACAGGACACAGGAAGAGTGTTTTTTAGGACACCCAGGACAGCCTGGCACAACCACAGCTCTGTCAAAATACGTGTCCCTCTGTGGGCATAGAAACACTCCTGCCTGGTTCAGTGAAACGACCTGCCATGTTCCAAACAAGCACCAGCTGCAATTTTCTCCATATTTTTTAAATTACATGTGGCTCTCAAGAGCCTGGCAAATTGTCAACACAGCCCCTAGTCTGGTGCAATTTAAGTGTCCTTAATCCAAATGGTATAAAATGAAACAGTTACAGAAACACTGAAAATAAAGGATGATGTTGGGTTGATGGCTTTCTAAATATTCCTTAAAATCATGGGGGTGCTTTCTGTAGACATTTATTTTCAGGCAAAACTTTAAAAGCCTGAGTTGCCATCACTTTCCAGAGGAGCTAGCTGAAAGGCTATATTTAGAAGATCTTGTCAAAAAAGTTTCCTTTAAATCAGGCTGCTTAGTCCTCCCTACAAAAAGATGTCATTTTTTACTCATTTGCTTTACTTTTAGCTATTTCCATATGTACACATTTTTTAAAGGAGAGAGACGACAGAGCTACCTCCTAAACTTAAATTAAACCATCATAAAAAGCCTGCAGAGAAAATGCCAGCTCTGTGACTTGTAAAAACCAACACAGTATTTTCCTGGCACAGTGCAAATAACTGATTCGGTGGTTGTTATCTTTGAAAAATGCTCAAACTATGAAATTCTTTGTTGGTTGGCAGTTACCAAAAACTTGTGGGCAGAATCTGGCTTATGTGATTTGAGCACTGCTTAGCATCTGTCATGAGAAACCCTTAGGCTGAGTTTTCTTCTTTTGCAGAAATACCATTGAACTGAAAAAAAAACCTGAAAGCACAAGGAAAGAAGTATGTGAACAGAACAGCTAAGATACTACAACTGAAGTGTTCTTCAAGTGTCTTTAACCATCACAAATTAATATGATCCTGTCTTCCTGGGGATGATTAGATGACCTCTTTCTGTAAGCCTTTTCCAGCTCTTACATTTATGATTTATCCCTCTTGGGCAAAGCATAAAACCAGTGTGCTGATCATCCATTGTCATTAAAAATCTCATTGCAGTTTTTCAAAAAAGCAAAGGACTTTGTTCTAGCCAAAATTCTAATTTGCGTAATTACTGTACACTGCATACCTAAAAAACTCCCCTTGGTTTGAATCACAGAGGCATTACTCTAGAATATGTTCTAATCAGAGGAAACAACCTTCATTCTTCACTTTCTTCAAGACTGTGCAGTCATTTACCCAAAGTGGATATAAAACCCCATTTATACACATTCTATGAGAGTCCTACTGGGTAAAGCATCACACAAGATACTGCGCAGGAGAAAAATGAGCATTGTATGTGGGGCAAGCCATGGGAGTGTAGGAACAAGGACAGAAAAACATTTTGCATGCTTTGATACAACTTTTTCCTGCTGCAAAGCTAAAAACCTCCATGGTGTGTATGGGGCACAGCCTTCCCAGGAGACCTTGCCCTATCCTGGTTCCCCATGGATATCAGCTTTTCTGTACCTCCTGGTTTAGAGCTGGTCAGAAAGGCCTTACAAACATTAAACAGTCTTTTCAAGATGACATTATCTATGGAAGTATTTCCCTTGCCATTTTTCTTATGGAAAAGTGATTTTTTTTTTTTTTAATCACAAAAACCATATTCTCACAGAAAATAATGGTTCAAACAGACTCTAGAAATTTTTTAAAAGCAAATTTGGGGCTTGCTCTCAGAATGACCAGTGCTCTAGTCTTCAAAGGCTTGTTGTGGGAGGTGAAGGAGGTGAACTTTTGCTACAAGCCACCCAGAACAGAGAGATCTCGAGATGGTGACCCCTAGCTGCAGCCCTAATGCTGCTGGCAGCTATGGAAAGGAATATTCAGCCACTGCAGCTACAAATTAAAATGGAGAATATCCACCATAATCAAGATTTAGGTTAGACAGCAGAACTTTCTAAATTGTCAAAAGATGGTATCCCCCACATTTGGTCCAGGTTATGTCTGTGGAGGTACCCTCATCCCATGTATTCTCCTCTTCACACTGGAGACATTATATCTTGATTTAATATAATTTATAAGCCTGTCTGATTGGCAAATTTCAATACACAGTGTCTCCCCTATGTGTTACATAAGTTTCCTGATGCACCACTAGATCTTCTATCTGTGTGCAGGAGCAGATCTGACAGCCACTGTTCTCTATCAGGTATGCGTGTAGCCAATAGTAGAAAGCCAAATCAAAACGGGATACTGAATTTTTGACAGTGTGTCTACCTCAAACTAGCAGACTGAAATGCAAAAAGAAAATATTTAGGTTCTCTATCTGGAAATAAAACCCCCAAACCCCTCTCTTGAGAAAAATAATATCTCTTATTAAATTTTGGAAATTATTATGGCACCTGGACTTGTAACACAGAGCCTCAGTTTCTAGTTTCTGTACAAACTTTCTTTGGGACTTGAGGCAAGTTTCCTCACTAGTAAAATGGGACAAGGCCCGTCACTCATCATTTGTCTGTGTAGCTGACTTACCCTGTAAGATCATATGGGTGAGGTCTATTTCTTGCCACACAATATATTTTTGCTTTCTGTTGGCACCTCTGAGCACTCTGACATAAATAAGGAATAATCCAAATGTATTTAAAGCTGCTTGGAAGACAAAGAAAAAAATTGGCTGAGGGGGACAACATAGTAATAATAAATTAAATTTTTTAAAAAAAGGAAAAGAAAAGACCAATTCTGGGGAAGGACTGGCAGAGCTCATAGCTGGGAATGGGCAATAGATTCCCAGGATCTTTCTATCCTGGCAGATCCTCTTTCCTCAATCCCTCACCGAGAGTCTATGGTATCACCTGCCCCTTTTCCACCCAATGGGCACAATTTGCTGCTGTTTCCTCTGCTGCTGGTCACCATGGGAGAGGTGTGAAAGGGCATGAAAAAGATAATTGCATAAGTCCTGTCCTCCTATGGTGAAAATCTTGAATCCTGAAAAGAATACATGCAAGTTTTTTCCCCGCAGATAGAAAGCAGATTTCAAAACTGGAGAATCAAATTCAACCTTGGCATATTCCCAAACAAATGGACAACTCAGGCTAGACTGAAGCTCAAGGGACTGCATGAGGCAGCTTTTTATCAACACACTTCTGGCCATCACACCACCACACTTCAAATTAAAGGTCTGCAAAAGCTTCCACTTCACAAACCTCTATCAGGTTCTTCCATGTCATACCAAACTGCAAGTGACAGAGAGACGTAAGTGGAGAGGGAGGGAGGAGAACTAATGCACTAAGGAAATCAAATGCTGTGCACAACTGACACAAGCACTAAATATTTACCTCCATTGAAAAACTTCAGCTATTTTCCTTTTCAGTCCTATCAAATCACCTTCCTAATCACACGTGTTTGTTATTTCTCCCTAAGGGCATGAACTCAGCTTGTAAAACATCTACTCAAGGAAAAGCAAAGTGTTGCTGGTGTGACATGAATTGCCGAGGAAATGCTGCTCAGGGTCTGGCCCAAAGGCAAGCTCAAGCCACGGGCTCCCAGCAATACTGCAGGCACAAATCTGAATATCACTCCTCTCTCCCGCTGCATCTTCTGATTCAGTCCGAACCTTTCAGATCATCAGAACCTACACTTCACTTCTTTCCTAAAACAGGAGAATTCTAATGAAAACCTCAGCTCAGCTGCTTTTACCTGAGCCTGAGATCTGCCACTGGAAATAAAGGGACTACTTTTTCAATTTTTATTGCATTATTTTTGCAAGGAAATTGTTTTAGCAGAAGCCGCAGAAATGTTGAACCTTTTGCAAGCTGTGAAGATCCACAGGAACTGAAGAAGTTTTGTCCCATGACTGTTGCATTGTTTTACACAAGGACGGATGACAGGAGGTCAAAAGCAATGCAGGAACAGGAGCCTTTGGCCAACTTTGTGTGCTGAGGACTAGGAAGTCCCACTACAATTTGTTCTGCATTATGCAAAGTAATACAGATTCTTTTCAGTGTCCCAAATCCTGCACCACCTCCTCAACAGTGGCATATAGGCCCTAGAGTAAGCAAAAATGGCTTTAAAATATTTCATCCTGTGCTCTGGCTAAAGTGTTAAACCAGGTTTCCTTCCACCACTCAAAGCTCACTGAAAAAGCCCCAACCTCTCTGCAAAGACAAAATCCAGAAAAAAGTCTTTGAATTACCTAACATCCAAGATAGAAAGAAGCAGAAATAAACTGATCTGTCTCAAGAATTAGACACAGAAATTAAAAGAAAAATACTTTTAAATAGTCCCCCATAGTTNATCATCAGAACCTACACTTCACTTCTTTCCTAAAACAGGAGAATTCTAATGAAAACCTCAGCTCAGCTGCTTTTACCTGAGCCTGAGATCTGCCACTGGAAATAAAGGGACTACTTTTTCAATTTTTATTGCATTATTTTTGCAAGGAAATTGTTTTAGCAGAAGCCGCAGAAATGTTGAACCTTTTGCAAGCTGTGAAGATCCACAGGAACTGAAGAAGTTTTGTCCCATGACTGTTGCATTGTTTTACACAAGGACGGATGACAGGAGGTCAAAAGCAATGCAGGAACAGGAGCCTTTGGTCAACTTTGTGTGCTGAGGACTAGGAAGTCCCACTACAATTTGTTCTGCATTATGCAAAGTAATACAGATTCTTTTCAGTGTCCCAAATCCTGCACCACCTCCTCAACAGTGGCATATAGGCCCTAGAGTAAGCAAAAATGGCTTTAAAATATTTCATCCTGCTAAAGTGTTAAACCAGGCTTCCTTCCACCACTCAAGGCTCACTGAAAAAGCCCCAACCTCTCCGCAAAGACAAAATCCAGAAAAAAGTCTTTGAATTACCTAACATCCAAGATAGAAAGAAGCAGAAATAAACTGCTCTATCTCAAGAATTAGACATAGAAATTAAAAGAAAAATACTTTTAAATAGTCCCCCATAGTTCAAGTGTGACCCTGCACTAATGATGTTCTTAGAAACCTCATTAAAGAACTCCAAAGTATTATCATTGCAGCATTAATAGCTCCATTGTTGTAGCATAAATAACTATGTGAAATAATTCCAGATGTAATGCAGATGGCAAGGAAAAGGGTGCCTCACACTCTTTCAGAACTGTATCTTCAGATGGCTCTTTCCAGCTGAAATTTCCCATTCTGTGTCCCAGCAGTGGAGGTCTGCAGTGCCTTACACACTGGAAATGCTGAAATGAAGCCCACAACGAATAATAGCACTTTTGTTTCAAACATTCCCATGGTTTCTTTCGGGATCTCTCTCCCCCTTCACAGATTCTATATTTTGCTGACTTTTCCTTGTATTTAAACGTCAGCCAGCGAGGAATTGGCAACAATTGTGGGACAATTGCTTCTTCTCATCTCCGTCTTTCAGGGGAAAAAAAAAAAAAAAAGGAAAAAAAGGAATGTAAAGAGATAGCCTGTGTGAAGTGGTGAAGCTTAAAGTGCAAGCTGCACATTTTTGGAAAGCATGGATCATAGAATCATAGGAGGGCCTGGATTGGAGGGGACCTTAAAGAGCAACTGCATCTGTCCCTTTTCAGCCCATCCAGCATCCTCTGTGGGCACAGAAAAGTCATAGACAGAGAAAAATCACACTCTGCTCTGGACAGGGAACACCCTCATTAGATGTCCCTCCTCCCTCTGCACATGGTCAGAGGTGATGCTTCATCTCCAGGATGCACAAGGGACTTGGATCAGCATGAAGGAAGAAGACGGGACGAGAACAAATAGGCTCAGACTAGCAGGAATCATTCACTGCACAGGAGAGGGAAAAGACAGCATATTCTACCACCTCGAACTCCATGGGTATGAACTTGATCCCTATCTCTTCTTCTACACAAGACTCCCTGGCACAAACTGTCTGGCTTATTCACTTTCCTAACTTACTCTCTTCCATCTTCCCTAATGCCAGTGAAAGCCCAAGAGTCCCAAGAAACAGCTTTGCCATTGCTTTAACATGAACACGCTCCTTGCACACAGGAATGAGAATTTAGCCTGGAGACATAAACCCAAATATACAGCTGTGTATGGTATGCTGAAAACTAACCCAGCACAGAGAGCTGCTTTTATGGGCAGGATTTGTTTTTCCAAATGGGATTTATTTAAAAGAAAATTGAATGGTTATAAAGAGCTCACTCTAACAATAACACAGAAAATGAATCCAGTGTTCACTGCCGGCTTTGCTTCACAGTACAATCCAGACAGAGAAATCTTCTTTAGAGGGTCCTGGCAGCAATGACCTGCCCTGCAGAGCAACCCTTGGGGAAGCAGCTGGCTAAAATCTGGGACTCTGCTGATGACTGAAGTAAAGGCAGGAATTTCACTGGGAGAAGGTGTTGCAATGCCACTGTGAGGAACACCCTGTTTCAATAACCCTTTTTCATATCCACAGCATGTCAAGGCTCTAGGAGACACACAGGACACTCCAGGAAATTGTGGGCACATTCCCCATTTCACCATCTTCATCATAAGGTAAGGGCCAGCACTCCTTAAGTCCAAAGGTGTCCCAGCTTCCCTTGGTGCTCCAGCCAGTATAAAACCTCCTCTAAACAGTCTTGTTTCAATTTTCATGGTATTTTAGTGACTTCTGTGGGTACCACAGAAGTTTGTATCAATAAACCCCTGATGCTTTAGGCATCAGCATAAGGTGTCCCAAACCTGCCCCACTGAGGTCCTTAAAAAGAATAACTTGGGACTTTTAGCCATCACTTTCTTCAAACCCCCTTCTCTACCTGCTTTTCCCAGTGCAGTACAGTGTGCTGCTGCTTCCTTTGTCCTGCTTGTCCCCTTCAGTATGTGACCCAACAGGCCAGTACACCCAGTCACAGCAGTTTACCTGACTGACTGAAGAACAGAAACAAAAAAGGTCCAAAGCTGCACCAGAGAAGGCTGTAACTGGACATCAAGAAGCATTTCTTTACCAAGAGGGTGGTCACACACTGGAACAGGCTTCCCAGAGAGGTGGTAGATGCCATAACCTGCCAATGTTCTAAGAGCATTTGGACAATGCTTTCAACATTTTAACTTTTGGTCAGCCCTGAATTGGTCAGGCACTTGGACTAGACTGTTGGTGTAGGTCCCTTCCAATCAAAATAGTCTATTCTATTCCAAAAATAATTACCCATGATCATTAATACTTCTGATTCAACTTGCTTCAGAACTACAAATCTACTTTAGAGACTAATTAGAGAGACCATCTGATGTCTTTCATCTGGGGCACATCAAAAACCTTCCTTCTCCAATTAGGCACTGGTCCTCATTCAGTCCTGTCCAGGACACTGAGCCATGCACTGTTGCACAGATGTTTTCAAGTCACAAAGCAGAGCGGGTGCAGGGACAGTTTTATAGCTCTTACTGGAAATCTATTAAGGTCATGATATTGAGAAAGAGCACAGGATGGCCTTCATATTTTAAGCTTTGGAAATATCAACCCCAGAGCTGGAAAGACTATTTATACTGGAAGCTGACTACTGGCAGCTGCCAGGGTAGATCTAATCAAGGGACTGATTGGTCTATTAACCCTGACATATTCCCCTGCCCATCATCTCCCCACAGCCTTCCACGGCTGCTTCACAGATAAACCAAGAAGTTCTGATGAAACACTAGACAAAAATAATTTTTTTTAACCTGTTCCAACTAAATACATGCAGGGAAGACACAGCTGGTTATTTAGCTCTCATAGACCAAAATCTAGAAACATGGATTAGTCCTGAGAGAACTCTTCCAGACTCTCCAAGAGCTTAATCAACTTTTCCTTTCTAGAGAGATATCAGTTTTTCAGGCTCTAGTTCCACAGATGCTCTAGTTATAATCCAAATTAGCTCCCAGTATATTCTATCACTGCCCGAGATTTCACACACATTGCAGCATCCTTTCCTTCTCCTGCACTCCAAGTTCAACACTCAACAACCATTCCACACCTGAACTAGCGGCCTCCATTGCCTCCATCTCACCACAGCAAAGCTCCATCTTTTCCCCAGAAAAGCTTGAGGAAAGGTTCCCTGGTTAAAGGCAAGCCTGATGCCCCATGCTAACACAAAATTTACCAGACCCCACTCTCCTTTATATGTATTTTATATTTATTTTATTTATATTTAGTTTTACCTGCATAAATTGACTGCACTACTGGCCTCAAATTGTGTTAGGGGAGATTAAGATTGGCTATTAGGAAAAATTTCTTCACCATAAGGGTGGTCAAGCACTGGAATGGGGTTATTACTTGGATTCAATGATCTTAAAGGTCTTTTCCAACCTCGACACTTCTATGATTCCAGTCTGGAGCAAAGAAGGCTGAGGAGCAACTTGTCACTCTCTGCAGCTTCCTGAGGAGGGGAAGTGGAGAAGGAAGAGTTGAGTTCTTCTACCTGGTATCCAGTGCCAGGACACATGGGAATGGATCAAAACTGCACCATTTCTTTACCCAGAGGGTGGTCAAATGCTGCAACAGGTGTTCCAGAGTAATTGGTTGATGTCCTGGGCCTGTCAGTGCTTGAGATATCTGGACAATGCCCTCAGCAGCACACATTAACTTGATCATCCCTCAACTGCTCAGATGATCATTGCACATCCCATGCAACCAAAATAATCTGTTCCATTCTCTGCTATTCCATTCTGGTGCATTATTCAATAGTGAAAATTAAACAGGGTATACGAATTATACAACAGAAACAGTCCTCTAGGACCTCTGTAGAAAACTTGCAAGTTAATGTTTTTTTTATAATTACGTTGGCACATTTGCTGAGAAATCCACTGTTACCTACTGTTAAGGAACGTCTGTCAAACAGCTACCAGTGTTAAAAAGAGGAATTTCCCTTACTTAACCTTTTGAGGAGCAAGAGTTAACAGAAAAGGTAAATTGTAAATCTTTCCAATTTAGAAAGTGGGACCATTTCAGCAACATTTTCAAGGAAATCTACAGCCAGTGTGTTCCCAGAATTAAAATGGAAAACCTGACACCTTTAACAATTTCCTGCCACTGTATAACTGTCAGCATTGCATGGATTCTATCAACCCAAAAATTATGTTTCAAGGTTAGGAAACCTTTGCATTCATATGCTTTTGGGTTGTTTTGGTACAGTTTTCTTCCCTCTGCAGCCCCAAGATACCTGGCTGAGGAAAGGCAGTACTGTGGGTTTTTCACAGGTTCTTCCTTTCCCCATAAAACAGGACGCAATAAAGATCTGAACAGGGACTTTTGGAGCACTCCCACAGCTCAAATATGTCACCCTTCATGTCAAGTCACTAGGCACAACTTTCACTAGGGCTGGTGAAGAAGTGAACAGTGTGGCTGCAACTAAATCCAGATGTCATAACAAAAAAACCAGAGCCCTCAAGGATGAACACAGTTCCCTGTAGGGGTACACAAGTGTCACATGTAAGACCCAGGTAGAAAGCAATAACCAGTGGCTCACAGTGCTTAAATACCAGAACCAGGATTAACTCTTTGCCTTGTGTCCAGTATGCTGTGGCACCCCTGTCCCTGGGGTAGTGTGCTGACCATAATTCAGGTTATACCAGAGGACTGAGGTGAAGTTACGTCTTGCTGGGTTCGTACCACTCATGGATGCACACAGTTTTTACCAGATTATCAGCCCAGATAAACTTTTTCTAAAAATTGAAATTTCTCTATTTCTTGGCCTGTCTCTCACATGGAAATCAAAGTCAAATCAGCATCAGCAAGATCACAATTACCATGAAGATCATCAGCATGGAAAGGAGTCCAAACATTTTCTCCATCCTGTTTATTACAGGAAAAAGAAAAAAAAAAAAATAAAAACGCTGGTTTTCTTCTCCAGAGCTGTTTTATGGTGTATTACCATATTACCAGCTTACTTTAATCACTGTGAAGACATTCACATACCTTTGTCTCAGTCAGAGATGCTCAGGACACCAGAGCATCACATGTCATTATTTGATCACTTTAAATAACAAAAGCAGTATAACATCACAAACACAACACAAAAAGCACCCCAAAGCACATAAATAAAATAAATAAATAAAACAGGAGAAAAGGAGAAGATCTAAGACAAAGGGAGCTCACAAAAAAGGAAGGGACTACAACTACAGAAAATGTTTCTTAGTGCTTTTAGTTATTTTACCCCCACCATCCCCTACAATACGATGCCTTTAAATTTTCTTTTCACAACAGAAAGAGCATTTGAGGCTGGAGCAGGCATTTGGTTCAGCTGTCCACTCTCAGCCCTGCAAAACCACAGGGCACTCTCTGTATTCCCACCTCCACTGTGCCGGGGAATGACATCAGCCCTGCTCCAGGGAGCTGGCGGGCCAACAAAAATAACTGTTACTGACCAAGAGTGCTGTTGCAAGGAATATTTTTGGAACTGTACTCTGCATTCCTCCAAGTCCCCTGCTTCCTAGTCCAAACATATCACAGCCTAAAAATTCCTCACATTTTCTATGCAGTGTTTCCTTTGGACTCGCACAATGGGGCAGTTCTTCTGCTCAGCAGCACCAGTGTTCTGGAAAGGGAAGGGGAAAAAAAAAAAGGCTGCAGCACTAAATAACCCTAATGACAACCACAAGGGCCACAGTGTTATTTTTAGGTCAGAAAAATGATGCAGAAGGAAACAGAGTCACCTCAGATTTACCTTTCACTGGCCTTTACTGAACAAAAGGCCAAAGAATTCGGTTATTTCTTCCATATGGTGGTAAGGGGGACTCACCTATGTTTGTGGTGAAGACACAGCTATTTAGTGGCGTTTTGCATGGAAGAAGGAGGCCAGGAGGATGTGGCATCTCTCTGTGACAGCACCTCCGGGACTGTACAGAGGTAACATAGACCCAAAGCCTCCTCACCACTATGCGCAGCTGCTCTTCATTGCAAGAGGCACAAAACAAGAGAGGCAAGTTCTGGGTTGTGTCTAGGCTGTGCAGCTGCCATCATCTTCCCAGAAGAAACAGACCCAATATCCCACCCAAGTGACAATGTACCAATCCCTTCCACTCCCACGTCTGTCAGCGTATTGGAATAAGGTCATTTTGGAGGCCTTCTACCAGCAAACAAAGGAATTGGGCAGAATGCATACACCTAAAAATATTCCAGCCTAGGCCAAGCATTGGAAAAAAACTCTTATTCCTTCTTCATATGCATTTCTACCTTTTTCTTTTCTCCTTCACTGAAGAATGCAACTTTCCTTATTATCAAGATAAAAGTCATGGCCGATGTTGCAGGAAGAAGTTACACGTATCTTCCAGTCCCTGTTCTTCTCCTGCCCTGTTCCAAGCACCACTATTTACCCAGCCTTGGTACAAATTTCTATTTGATCAGAAACAGGCAATTAAACAACATGTGCTTCACTGGCCAATACTTTGTTTCCTTTTTTAGCTGCCCAGGTAAGAAAAACAATGCAGAGAAAAAACTAATAGGAGGCAAAAAGAGGCCACTTCTAACAGTGCTCTGCACAAGGTTTAGAAACTTCCTTTACCTTTACTCCACCTGTCCTTGATAAACTTTATCTCTTCAGACTCTAAAGTCTGGGACTTGCCTTCTGCTGTGCCTTACTCTTCTCACACATAGTTGGGCCTGGAAATAAATATATTTTTAAAATACTTGCATTTTTGAAGGTATTTGGATTCACTGCACGTCCACAAACAGACCACTTGCCATGAAATTGTTTTCAAACACAGGGAGAGCAAAGCAAATTCACTCTTTGGGGTGTTGTAATCGAGAGACGAGGAATGGGCTGGGGAAATAAGTATTTAGGTGGAACTAATTAGCAACAACTAAAAGCTAAATGACAATGTAACCCACAGCCCCCTTGTGGGATATTCTAAAATGGCTGTGTATGTCTGAAGCATTTCAAGGACTTTCATTATCTGTTGGTCTACTACTTTCACAGCTCAGATAAATCAGTATTTTCCACCGCAACATTCAGCTTGGTGCTCTGCAGAATAATTCCCCAGCCATACGTTCCAGAGATACAGAAGCACACAAAATATGATCTCTTTTACTAGGCTAATAAAAATCAGAAAGTGTACTGTATAAATTTTATAGACCTCAAAGGTCTATCTTCTGTAGGAAGAAACTGGGACCCCAGGCTACTGTCGGGCACTGTAACAGAGAGAAAAGTATTTATCAGCTGCTTTGGAAAACCCACAAGACAGAAGTCACCAGCAAAACAAAATAACACAACAGTAAACTCACCTGAATCTTTCCTCTCTGAGGAGCTCTTTCGCGTTTCGGTTTCCACTTGCAGATTAACACTTGCGGAGCCACAAGGGAAAAAGGGCCAACCAGCAAGGAAAATACCTCTGCCTCTTCGAGCCTACCCCAAGCAGGCAACTCTATACGATGAGAATGCAAAGTGCCAGGGCTCTGCAGAGCTGTGCTGAGCCCGCTCTACGCCCGCAGAGGGGTCACGGCTGCCGCCAGCGCAGCCGGGCTGGGGCTGCTCAAAGCAGAGAAGACGCCTGCTCCATGCAGAAGGTCCTGCTGATTCTGTAGGGTCATTCAGGGAACCTGCTTGTGATCCCTTCCTGAAATGCACCGGCCCTTGAGGCATTACAGTGACACTCAGCACTCTGAGGTACGTCAAGCACAGCCCTCACGGCTGTGCTGCTCCTTGCTGAACCAGACACGAGAGATGGGAAACCAAAATGCCTCCTGAAAACTCACTTCCAAGTCAAGATGATCTGCATATGGACTAAGCTTCTCCACAAAGTGGGGAGAGGCAGTGTGAAAACACAGGAGGGAAGAAAATAGAAAGATTCATGCAATTTTCTCCCCAAGGAAATCAAAGTGCTGAGCTGATGCTTTTATAAAGTTGAAGGACTGGGCAAGAGGTGGAGGACCCATTGACTGTCAGATTGGTGAAAGTGGGAAGATGCTGAATATTAGAGATCTGTTGCAAAGGAAGACAGATGTGTAGTTGTTGTGCTTGGCTTCCACTTATGTAATTTGCAACTGATTTGGGAGTTAGTCCCAAATTCATTAGCAGATTTTCTCTGTTTCTGACAAATGAACAAACAAAATCCCTCCCTGGATTTGTAGAGTGGAGGGAGACTTCTGTAACCTTGACAGGTTTGGGAGAAACAGAGAAAGAAGAAAGTGTTGAGACAAAGTTCCTCAAGAGAGATTAACCTCACCAATTTGAAGCATTCTGTACAGGAGAGACAGGGAGTCACACAACCATCTTAGCCCAGGTTAGCGAAACAAGGAATGCATTCCCACAGTCTAGTAGAAAAAAACAGTGTGTGTCTTCAGCCCAGTTTTAGTCCTAGTTTCAGTGCTAAAAGACAGAACAAATTGATCTGGCTCATGACTTTGACATTTGCTCTGCTATCAGCACCAGCTCTATCTGATAGGATGACACTGCTTAAGCTGTGGTAGCCAGAGGAAATCCAATGCTAAGGAAATGGACATTCATTTAATGTTTATCTAGGATCAGCTCCACCAATGAATTCCAGATGTTGGCTTTAATTGTCGCATTCTGGTATGTTTAAGCAGCAGGAGTTCGTAAGGCCGATTTGTAAATCAATCTGGCAGACTCATACTGAATCCCATCTCTGCCAGCTTTTCTAAGTCAGGGGATGCTCTTAAAATGTTAAGTACTTAACATGTCTGCAATGCAAAAAGGATGAAAGGTTTTTTTTAAAAATCCCTCCCCTAATGTTTTTCTCCTTTTGCTCATTCTGTGCTTCATTTCCTTCCCTGTAGAACTGAAAGACTTGCCATCCCTTCAGATGACTCCAATGAATTTCCAGATGAGTCCTAAAGGTAAGGAGAGCAGGTATCAGGATGCAGTCCTGCATCCGGGGTGGGGCACCCTGCTCATCATTCAGATACATTCCTTCTGAGTAACTCCACTGATTTCCCACCATAGCCAATGGCAACTGTGTGCATGGACTATATCCAACAACAGCGTTCCTGATATTTGAGCCTCCAGTTTTCGTAAAATGGAAAAAAAAGAAAAATTGATTACTGCAACCTTGGGACTGTCTGAATTCTCAGCTTCTGTATTCTTGCTACCTTGTATTTAACTGTTACAGCTCATACCCAGAGGTGGCACAGAAATGGCTTTCCTATTCTGAACATGTGAGTTCTGAGTCAGACATCAGCAAACCTTGCAATGGTTTTGTTCTCAGGGTGACTTCACACATCAGCTGAATGTGTTGGAGCATTGTGAGGGGATTGCTTATTGCCACAGCCAACTCATCACTCAGGCCTTACTTACAGGAGAGAAAACCATGCTAAAAAAATAGCTTTTAAGTACTGTGCCCCAACTGACTAGGGCAGACACTATAGCTCATTAAAATTTCTTTACAAACCCCTTTTCTCGATTTCCTTTTCAAAACACCTGCTTCTGAGAAAGCATCTCAGTATTCAACACATGTGGAGCCTACTTACATTTTGTCAGGAATGTGTGTTTAGTACACCCATTTTGCAAGAAGTGTCACTGGATGGTTAGGTAAGGTTTCAAAAGCTTTCAGCAATGGCAATACTCATCCCATGGAAGTTCATAGGAATTCTTCAAAAGGGGTTGACTCAGCCTCGGCTGACTGCTTTTGTAAAACTCCCCTTTATCTTCTATCTTTGATGGTCCCAGAGATAAAATGCTCTAAGTTCAGTTCACCTTCCTCCTTTAACACTACAGGCCTCTAAGTGGGGTCCACTTTTTCCCTCACTAAGAACATGAAAAGCATTTCGCTCATGGCCTGAGTCATGCTGTATTTGAAGAGAGGCTTGAGAAAAGCAGTGGCTGAAAATCCACTCACTACTTGGAGCAGAGACCAAAGTATCAGCAAAGAGCTGTCTCTATCATCTCCCCTTAGCTGTGGTTTAACATTTGAGGCTGGAGAAGAAATCCCACTGCATTACAACAGCAAATCCCCAAAAACAGGCAGAGTGAAGCGAGCAGCCTTGAAAATACCTTCCAAGTCCACAGGACCATAAATAAGCAAGGCCCAAAAGCAACACCATCCCCAAAAGTTAAATCATTATGATTGTGCATCCTGCAGAGTGCCTGGGGTGGCACCAGGTGTCATGCCACATCTGCAACATAAAAAAATAGGTCAGGACCCCAAAAGGGAATAAACAAACTGGTTATTTCTCCACAGGAAACTGGCGCCCTGTGCTAAGTGTCAAAAAAGTTGGTACAGAGCTCCAGGGAGATAGCTGCCAATAAGAAAAGCAATAAAATACTCCAAAAAAAGATTACAGCAGAGACAACAGAAATGACATGCAGGGAACTTGCTGACTTTTCCTCATGTCTGTAACTATTTCTGTTGTCCTTAGAACACAAGCAAAAATGAATAGATTTGGCCCAAAACACAGAAGAGTGATTTGTCCAAATATGATGTGGGAAGGATCTAGTGAAACTTTTTAAAGAGTTTCCCCTTCAGGATATGCCAAGGAAATGACACAGCTTTGGAGGAACAGAGGTGCTGTCACAGGATCTGCAGTATTCCCTCCCTTGCTGAAGATGCTGAAGGGTGGCAAAAACATCTCTTGTGAGCAGCCCAGTGTGCAGCCTGTCCTCCTGTTAGGTGTGGAGCTTGGAACAAAAGCAGGACCAAAAACTCCTAGGAAAAGTTAACACAGGTCAAACAAATGAAGAGTAATAACCACATACAAGGCATAACTTCTGTATTTAAGATTTAACATTTTAATTTGTAGTTGAGTATGTCCATGACCCAGCTTCTGCCTAGAACAAGAGTAAAATGTATCCAAATCATTCCTGGTGAAGGGTTCTGAGACAACCAGGAGTGCTGAAAACACTGAGGATGCTCAGTGGCCAAATTCCTTTCTCATGCAATTCCACCCATCTATGCCTGAAAGCTTTTGCTCCTTTGTCTGTTTATCATGGCAAAGTCTCAAGGGGCCATCACAAAATTCTCCATAATTATCCAAGGACAGAGCACCCAGAGAACACCCTCATTTTTCTGAAGGTCACACAAGCATGTTTTTACAATGGCCTTGATCAGAGTTTCTCAGACACCTCCTCAGAGGCTCCAAAAACCATCCCAGAGGAAAGGGGTTGATGGAGTCCCCACAGAATAAGCCAGTGTGAGCAGGACACAGTTCCCATGTCAGGAGCACACCCACCACCTTGCTTGCATTTCAAGCCAAAGACACAGAGCAGCTTCTCAAAATTCCCCATCAATACTTTTCAATTCCCAGAAGTGAAGGCTGCTGCATCTTCCAAAGCTCCTTGAAAGAAAGGGATTAACAAAACCACACTCAAACCAAAGCAGCCCACAAGAGACCTTGGCTGACACAACCCTCTTGATGTTGTTCCCACAACTTTCTCCTGGGCTGGAGTTTCTCCTGCCAAAGCACACACCAGGGCTACCAGGATGAGCTGCAGTGGGCTTGCAGTTGTCTGGAGACACTGCAAACAGAGCACAAACACTGGGCTGTGCTGGGGGCTGGGGAGGCGTCGTCCTTCTCCTCCACCAGATTCCTGGGATTGTTCAGCAGGGAATCCCAGCCTGCATCTGAAGTGGATCCAACTCCCCCAGTTCCCTTCCAGCACCCAAGGAGGACTGTCACCAGTTCTTCCCTCTCCTGCCAGCTGCACGTTCAGCAAAGGTGAGATGAAGACCCTTGCCTACTTCAGGGCAAAGGTTACCATAATTTTTCCAGTTTGAAAAAAAAACCCAACACAAAATCAACATGCCAGAACACATGGCTTCTCTTTAAGAAGAGAAACATTCAATATTACACTAAAGAAAACTCAACGAAGAATTTGGTGGTGATGCTTTTTCCAAATCAAAATAGTTTCGCAATGGAGGATTCAATGCCAAATATTTCAAAGCCTTTTGTTGACAATCAAACAGAAAATTCACTCAACTCAACAGTTCAAATGACTTGACAACATGTTTCAGGGAAACAATGAACTGGAAGAAAAAAAGACCCAATGAAAATCCTATGTATCATTTCAATTGTGTGATAAACTCAGACTTAGTGGCTTGGTTGGCATGAAGAGATCAGAAAACCACCCATATTCTGCATTTTTTTGCTCTATAACCTAACAACCTTCAGTGTGTCTGTAAGAAATTTATATACACACACAGGAACAAACATATCTGTACTGGGATCAAAGAAAAGAAGAAAAGAAGAAAGACATCAACTGCCTTTGTTGCACTGCATCATTGCAATGGAAAATAAAATAATTTGTTTCCCTTTAATTTACATGAAATATTTTCTGTACAGGCCTGTTAATAATTTAGCTTGATATTAAACAACAGCATTGTTCTCACTGTTTGTCTCCCTATTGTTCTGCCACTTGTAATTTAAAACAACCCAGAAAAATCACAGACAGATGCATTGTGCAGAGGACAGATGTGCTGACCCACACAGCACTTTAACAGCTATGCCCTGCAAAGTGTGTTTATGTTCTTTGCTTTTTGCTGCACATTAAAAGAAGGTTTTCTTTAAAACATTGACTTGAGAGCTGCAAAATACATCCTGGGGATAGAATGCGAAGGGATAAATTCTGCATTATCTGATTCCTTTTACTGCTTATTTCTCCCCTCTTTTCCTTGGCTTCGGTGCAAGGAGCAGGTTCCATCCCGCCAGTGCAACCAGAGTAAAACTGACATTTTATGAGTGGAAACAGTCCAAGGATGGTGGCTTATGCTCTTAACATCCTGACATCTCAACCTCTGAAAGCAGCAGTGGCGCTGCTTCCAGTGGCTGCAGAACACCTTAAAAAGCAGCACAAACTGACAATGAAAATAAACTACGGTTGCAGCACTGCTGGAGTCTGGCAGCCCTTAACAAATACAGCAGCGTCTGGGTGTTAAAATACATAAATCTGTCATCATTACCAGGCTAAGGGGTCGTCATCCTATTCTCAAAATAAAAGAACTGTGCATAATCAGTAGGGCAGGGAGTTCAGAACAAAGTACGCCTTTTACAAACTCTCAACTGCTGATAGATGGATGTTTGCAAGGGACTTAATGTCTTTAACAGGGTACGTTTAAGAAGGAGTGTAGGTTTCAGAACTCCTGGGATTAGTACTTTTTTTTTCTCTTCTTTTCCAATTTTATTGCCAAGAAGTGTATAATGTAAACACTTAGGCCTTCTGACTATGAAACTCACATTATTACAAAGAAAGAAGAATCAAAGCATTCTAGCACAATGATATTATTCATCAAGTACAACACAGAATATGTTCTTCCTCTCACCAAGCAAAAATAAATTGGATTTTAAAATAGGTCTATACACTAATTTTCAGCAGTTTTGTTGATTTTTATTTTCCTTTTTTCATCTTTTTCTTAATGTGGATGCCAAAGACAGCACAGGAAACGTAGAGAACCAGACCCTACATGAATGTGAAAATACACCTCCTCAGCAACCACACATTTTAACAGGCAACATACCTACATGTATGGATCAAGAGGCAGCATGTGAGCAATTGGTGCTGTGTACGTGCCCTTACACATAAAGGAGTCTCCAAAAACAACAGTCAACCTACACCTTATAAACTGGTCCAACTTGGCGCTGCTCACTCTATAATAAATATTCTTCACCGTGCTTTAATTTACAAGTGTGCCTTTTGGGTATTTCTGAGTTAACTGATACCAAAGGGAAAATTTGGCTAAAACCCCACTATCTGTGGTATTTACTGGGCAAACTGAGGAAAGCAGAACTGTGTGGTGGCCCAGGGGAATGGGGCACAGTGCTCTGGCACAGATCTCCTGGAGACACTGTGCCCATGAAGCTCGACACAGCTTCAGGGGTCCTCTGAGTCCAGTGAGGCCATGCTAAATCCTTCCCTCCCAGCCTTTAGCAAGAAGCAGAGGGATGGAGCACAACTTCCAAGGAAAAACTGTCAGGAATGGGGAGGACAGCAGTAGTTGTAGGAAAGTTAATGGAAAGACCCTGCTACTTGGAGAACATAAGTAATCTTGGATGCTTGGCAAGGCAGTAGATATCTCAAAGCTGCTAATGCCCAGGCCTGCAATTAGCTTGATGGCTTCTTATTAGTTGAGGTGCTAGTAATTAGAAGACTCTTAACCACTATCGTGCTGTCACAGCAGACCCTGACTAGGAATCTGGACCACCTTTTGAAAGCCTGCCTTCCACACACACAGAGATCACCTGCTTGGACCAGGGACTGTCTTGGCTTTACTCATGAATGCAGCTATTTCTCAGCATTTTCGATATGCAGATGTGGACAAATCTCTGCCTGAGCACATCAGCATTGCACAGTCAACAGAGAAATTCTGTCTGTATGGAGGACTGCAACAACAGCTCTGATTGATAAAGTCAGAGGCAAGAGACGTTTTTAGCCTCAGACAAACTGACGAGAAAAACCCAACATGAACACCACAAACTCGCTGGGATCAGAGGCTCTTTCTATTAATATCGTTTAACAGAAGGAAGCCATAAATTGCTCAGATCAAACATGATTTTAATGTCAGCCTGCCTGGTATTGTGTGTTGCTTTCATTCCCAAACAATATTCATGCAGCAAGCAGAGCTGCAGCTTGCTATTTGCACGGGTGTAGCAGCCACTACACACTCCAAAGCATCTGCAAAGGATTGTGGGCTAAATGCATCCATATGTCCTGCATGCCTCAGATTTACACTGGCTGCAGATCTGGTTTGCCACAGTCTGCCACAGGATGGAGCATGGGGGGAAATTATATATCCATACATATATGTATGAATTTCATGCTTACATCCATGGAAAAAAATCTTTTCATTTCCTTTAAATTGTGAACAGGTGTTGTCACCTTCTTAACTTGGCTCCTATGTTACAGCTTCACGAAGGGAAAAAAGAGATCTACCCGAAACAGTGAGGCTTTTGTTAGCCAGAACATGATGTATTGATAAGCATACTGTAAAGTTTGTTATAAAATCAAATGAAACTAATAAAAGCGAACAAAGATCTTGTAAAAACTGCGGACATTATACAGCATTAGCACTGAGCTACATTACAGATCTGGACTTGGAAGAAACAAGACTGCTGCCCAGTTGTGGTATTTTCCAGCCTTTTACACCCATTTGCCAAGACCATCAGTCAAACCACTCAGTGTTACATTCTTGATCAGTCATTTTTAGGATAGTTACAGCTAATACTGGCACTCACATCATCACCTCTTTTTGGAGCAAGCTTTTCCAGAACAAATTGTTATGGGCTGTTGTGGCATCAGTCTAGTGTAGCTCTCAAAAAAACAATGAAAACTAGTGAAATTGTTTCTCTGAAGCAATCCAGCAATAGTCACACCTTTGCATTTTGGCATATTTCTGTCTCTCCTTTTCTCTCCCAGGACAGTGGACATTTCACAGGACTCAGCATGCTGTATAGGTTGGAAAGGGAGTTTGCTGTTTGCTGGATTCTGAGAGAGATCTCTCAAATGAGGAGGAAGTGAAGCACCTCTGAAATTCAGAGGGTAGGGACATCTGATTGCTTTTAGATTTCTTTCTACATGCTTGTGCTGTTCCTGAGCAGCACCAGGCTTGGTCAGGGTGTGTGTCTTTATGCCTACGCTAATAAACACCAAGAAGGAAGAGCCCTTGCTTGGGTGAGGGCACCATTAGTCAACGATGAGTCACTTCCAGTGGAAAAGGAGTTTCACTTCCAAGTGAACAGCTTTCAGCTACGGGTTTGCACCAAAACATGGAAATACTCACATTTCCCTGACTCCCCTACTCACTGGGATCAGTTCATGTCCACTGCCATTCTCTTCCCACAGGCTGACATGCAGGACTCCCTCACCTGGCAACACCACCAAGGCAGCTCTTGTTAAGAACCAAACCCCTACCTGCACTTCCAGGGAGGGTGACACACTGGCACCTCACCACATGTTGACAAGAAGTCCTTGTGCAATGATTCCAGTGGCTGGGCCTTGGGTAGGCTCCCCTTTTCTGCTCAGCTCCCAAAGGCCCAAACCAATCTGAGCTTTAATTAGCAACATAACTATTACTAAGCATCAGTGGCTATGGCCAGATCCTCATCTGGTGTTAATCACTCTGCGTGTGCACGGGAGGCCACCAACGTAGATCCAGCTGCTGGATTGGGGCCTTAACAAATTAAACACAAACTTTGTTACTGTTTATTGTCACAAGGAACTCTTCATTTCCATATAACGACTGACTAATCATCATTAGCCATGATTATATGCCCTGTGATGGTGTTAATGGTCCCACGCTGGATGGACTGCCCTTTGCACTTCATGCTGAAGTAAATGCACTAAAGACATTTTGCGAGCTCCATACCATGACCAGCTTATTCTCACCACCTTGTTCTCAAATGCAAAAACTGCACATTTTTTTCCTTTTTTTAAAAGTGTTGACTCATTTCAGTTTTTGCTTAGCATTAGCAGACCCTTGGTGCACACACTGCTGACTCAGTGTTGATTCACATCTTCTTGCTGAGAACATCTCTCTCTGGTCCCCAGAGTTTATTAAGAGGCCAAAATCCAAACATAAGTGAATTTGTCATGCTTTTCCAAGATGGCTGGTGGCACCTGACTCTGGGCTAGAAATGTTTTCTCAGCTTTTGCACTGTAAATGAGTTCTGAGACACGGATTGATGACTTCATTGGAGAAGTGTAATGCAAACCATGTTTTACTGCACTTGATTTTTTTTCATACAGTATTTTCTACTACTACGAGCAGAAAAAATAACACAAGAATAAATATCCATTCAGACAACGCCATGTTTTTTTCAGGTTACTTATGCTGACTGTTTTTAAAAAATGGTTATTTTAATGCAAATTATTCACACATGCCTGTTATCAAAGAGAGCTGTCTTTGGACAAGCTGTAAAAAAGCATAAAATAGCAGCTGGCTCAGCAGGAAAAAGCTACTTTAAAGATAAATCATCTGATGTCAGAGCAGATTCTTGAAGCAATCAATTGCAACAGACAGACAGCAGACTTTTAACAGCAAATTTGATTTGTTTGAAAATGAGATGCAGCTCAAATTCTGAACAGCCCATCAGCAGTTTAGGACAACAAACTGCACTCTTTCTCCTGCTCTCTGCATCAAGACTTTACTACTCTGCAGCCCAAGTAGGGCCAAGTGGCTGGGTCCCTCAGAGGGCCAGGCACCAGAGTGGGATATGAAGTGGATACATGATGGATTCTTCACCAAAATATTCCTCAAAAAATCCTGAAGAAGAGAACAAACAACTGCAGCAGTCACAGATATAGGGCAAGAAAAATAAATACTGGAGAAGCTGTTCCTTGGACTTACATGTTGATTATTTTTCATGCTGAGATGCACCCAAGCAAGACGTATCCTTGGCAGTTTACAAACACCAAGTGAAGCAAGAAGGTCACAGACCCAAATCCTGCTCTTGCTGCTGCTTTTATTCTCTTTGCTATAGAAAGCAGTAAGAAACATGGATGCAGATGTGCAAACAGACAGTTTGATCTTTCATCACCTACTTGAGCAACTGATGCAAAAAGTATTTACTGGCAGCACCTGTAGCAATAGCCCCACATGTTGTAATGCTGGCACACCTCACAGGATTTGGCCCATAACACTTCTGCAAGAGAAAAGTCCTCTGTGTTGTGCACTAGTGAAAGAGGTCATTATGCTACAGCATAAATATTTACCTGTAGTCCTTCCTACAGCTGTTCACAAACAATTTCCCCTTCAGAGAATGTCCAGACTTCTGGAACTCAGGATACTGTTTATTATTGCAAAGAGAGCAGCAATGGAGGTCCTCCAGCATTTCCATGTTAGAATACTTTGTTTTCTAAGTTATTTATACGTCAGGAAAGCTCACCCATTTCAGCTAAGATTTCTCAGGGAGGGCCTGATGGCTGGAGTGTGGCTCCATGTGTGCAAACTCAGTTTCTCCAAGCTGGCCACAGTTCGACAGAGGCTTCAGTTACACCACCACCTGCTATTTTTTTTCTGCAGAACATGCCTCCCTTCAGCACACAAGGTGGAGAGTTTTCAAATAAGGAGTAGCTATTCAGCACTTTCTCTCTTCCTCTTTGGCCTTAAGTTTCCTTTTAGAGCACATTGGCAAGGAATTTTTTAATTATGCAATAAAGAAACCGCAGGTTTCAACCAAGCATCTATAAATTAAATGAAGTTCCTTTTCACACCTTTAGAATTAATTCAGCTGAGGAAAAAAAGATAAGATTTCATGAGCATCATTGTAAATATCATTTTTGGGGAAGGTACAGCGCATTTGTTTTGATGAGCTACACATAATTCTCCAAAATACAGAACCATTGTACTTAGTAACTGCAATGCAATTAAATACTGATTAAAGTTCCTCTTCCAGCATTTGTAAATCTGTCTGCAGTGCAATTGGCATCCCAAATCTTGTGGTGAGCCACAAAAACTATTAAGGAAAGCTAAGAGAGGAAATTGTAGTTTTGACTTATATTGGTAATCTGCTTTTACTGGCTTGCATTTTGTTCAAGGCTGTATTAGAGAAGGATTCCTTGGATCTTTGGGATCCAGGCCCTGCAGTCTGAGAAGATGGCAAAATAAGCAGGGCAGAAACCAATTGCTACCATCTGGGTTGGCAAAGCCTTTGTTTGAAAATGAAGACCAAAAACCTAGAATAAGAGAAGACTCACTTCCAAAAGAGCAGCTAGGAAGATGTGAGATTAGGAGGAAAAGATTTTAGTAAGTGTTATGAAGGAGGAATAGCCTTTTAGGGAGAGATTTAAGAGGTTTAGACTGAACTCTGAGCCATGGCTCCTATTTTATGTGGTCTTGGCCTAATCACCTGGTCTCTCTTCATCTCAGTTACCATCTGTAAAATCACTGTAATCTGTCTCATCTGCACTTTCAGACTGAAAGGTTCTCCAGCCAGGCAATGTATAGTCCTGTCTACCAGACATGCAGAGGCACACCTAAGGCTGCTCTGCTCGTGCACTGAGCTGGCTGGCTGCAAGAAAGATCTGTCCTGGAAGCCACAAAGGCACATTCAAATAGACTTATAGCTGAATTATTGCATATCACAGAGTCCAGCTGGGGAGCTCAACTCTGCCATGTCTGCCTGCCCCCACCAGTGTTGGTGGCTACACTGACCTTTTTATTCTTTTATTTATCTGGTACAATGTCCCAGATTTTTGTTGGTTCTCTGCACTATCATGGAATACAGCGGCTAATGAAATTTAAGATTAATAAGAGTTACATAGCACTGAAAGCAGACAGAGAGGTTGGAGGCTGCTGGATTTAGTCACAGCTCTCTGTAGGATCTTGGACAAACCACCACCTTATTCTGCTGCAGCCTCCTTGTAAATAACACAGGGGTGACAGCTCCTCACTTGCCAGTGGTGTGGCAGAGCTCAGTTAGAATTACACAGCATAAGTCCAAAACCTTTCAAAATAAGCTACTGAGTATTTTCCAGATATTATTGATTAAATTTCCAGAATGCTTTCACGTCAATATGAATTTTATTTTTTTCAAGTCCCGGTGTTCCATGAATCATTTAATGCTATTCTAGATTTAATATCTTAACCAACTTGCCCACGTCTGACACCTGTGTGGTTTTACATGTTTGGTGTTAGCAGTAAAGCTGGAATAAGAGGGGGTTTTCTCCTTTGAAGGAGTGGGAAAATAGAGAGGCCATATGGTTTAAAAAGCCACTCTGCCTAATGAAGTTTGTGCTTTCCAGAGCACAAACAAAACAGCTCCATCAATTTGATCTTCATCGTCAAAACTGACATGCAGTTGGTTTTAAAAAACACTGCCTCCTTCTCAAAAGCCAACAAGGGATTGATTTTCTCTCAACCAAAAGTATTTTCTCCAAGACGAACATGAGCATCTGGTCAATGCATTAAATTTCTGGGTGCTTTGAAAGAGTAAGTCAGTGATACCTTGTGTTTACTTGCAGAACTTGACAAGAAAGGCACAAGGGGAACATTTGTTTTCAAGGGAAACTGCTCCAGTGAAAAGCAATCGGTTTGAAACGCTACATGAACACAACTGTACCACTGGAGACAGGGGATAGAAGCAATCCATCAAAAATGGTCTCAGCAACAAGAATGCACAAGGGCACACTGTGAGACGAGGAAAGAAGGTGCAAAATAGTCTAAGTAGTACTGGGTTTAGCCAGTATTTACAACAAGGATGCATGGAAATGAATGATACCTCAGCCCATAGTCTGTCACAGATTTAGGTTAAAGTTACCCTTTCCTTGGCACTTGGTGATCAATATTTGTTTGCACAGGACTCAATCTCACACCCACAGAGGCCAGTGGGAGCTTGCCATTTCCTTCCATAGATGCCTGATGAGGCTCTAAATAACTAGAGTTTGTGCCCAGGGTTTTTCAGTGCCAAATATAATGAACACTATTGTTCTTAACACAATTATATTTGATAATCCACTTTCCCTGAGCAACTGAACTGGAGTTTTTTTCTCAATCTTTCCTGAATTCTAGTCCAGCTTTTACCCTGTGTCTCCTGGCTTTTTGCTTTCATTTGCTTCTGTTGTACTACCAAGAATAGGCAGAGCTTTCTTTGACTTAGACATACCTTGATGCCTCTCTGCCTTGAAATAATGGGATCTGGCTTGGCCCCTGAGCTTCACAGAAGATATAGGATGACACAGAAGATCAAAGACTTTGGCAACCTCCATATACTGCAAAAGCACAAGCTGGACTGAGGGAGACTCCTATAGCATTCCTTTCTCCACACCAACAGTCTGGAAAGCACATCCAAAAGGCGTCTGTATAGACATGACTCTGTAAGACAATTTCCACTTCACCCTGTTTGTTCAGAGTGGCACAGACTGTGGATGAGTGTAGTTAAGAAAGAGGTGAACGAGGAAAACCAAATCCTCAAGCTATGTAAACTATGACTTTTGCAGCTCTATCCCACCGATGCTACAGGAGTCGCCAGAGGGTTTCCCTCACAGAAGCTCCTCTTTCCAGATAAGATATTTACATTCTGGTCCCTCTCCTATACTGGCTGTGCAGCAAAGTGCATTCTCCAAGAATCAGCCTGTTATCGGGTGATAATCCTCCATCAAGCAGCACCTAGTGTTTGCTACATGCCCTCAGTCCACGGCAGCCCTTCTACTGCAAAGGGGAAAAAGGAGAAGTGGAACAAAACCAGGCCAAGAGCTGACCAGTAGGCAGCTGGAAACTGCCCTGAACTCTGTCCTCACTTCCACCATCTCAGAGAAACAACTTTGTAAACCAGATGCTCGGGATGCTGATCAGGAAACAGGGTGAGCGAGATATCTGATCTCACCCCCTGCTTTGTAACCCTCCCCTTGGCTCCCTCAGCATCACTAGCACACTGATTTTCACCCAGCTCTTTCCCTTCTCACAGCCAAACACCAGTGAGCACATTTCTGTGGCAGCCGCCACAGAGGAATCTCTGATTACCCAGAGAAGTGTCTTTCGGAGTCTTTGGGAATGCTCAGCCCAGCAAGGGACCCCAAAATCTCATTGCTGTGCCAAGCAAGCCCTTTGAAAATGGTCAAACGCATTGCCGGTGAACCCATGGTCACTGAGACGGCATCTGAAGCTTTTTAATCCTGCCTCTGTCAAGAAGATTTCTCAGGAGCTGAGCATCCCTGGCTTACATGACAGCTCGGAGCTTTGTTTCAACCCAAATATTATTATTCCTGAAGACACCATGCTTTGCAACAGCTCAGTACATGGATCTCTCCACTGCACATTTTCATACATGCTCTCATTTGAGAGCTATCCTGTTCCAACAGCAAACATAAAGATCATTGTGACCTCTCCTTATCGCACAGCCTTTCCTGTGTGGAATTCATTGTGATCTGGACCCCAGTGGCTATTGCATCATTCCTGTTTGTGTGTAACCTTTAGCACTCTGCAATCTTATCTGCCTGCAGCCGGCTGCAGCCGAAGATGTGCAGCAGCACAGCCAGCTCTGGCAATCCTCAAACACTGGAAGGGGCCAGCTAAGAGTGGAGGTCAGTGAATGATTAGCCGAGCAAATCTGCAATCACTGACAGCTCCATGGAAATCAGCTCTCTCTCCATTGCCCCAGCACAGGTGAGGCCTGGCTTTGCTGCAGCTCTACTCACCGATGACGATGAGGGTGTAGTTCACGTTGGTGCTGCCGAAGCCGTTGGTGGCTTTGCAGATGTAGGTCCCTGCATCCTCGCTCTCCACCTCCTTGATTTTCAGCCCTTGCTGGAGGATTCGGAACCTCGTCCAGCCGCTGTGGATAGTCCGTCCATCCTTCATCCACATGGTGAGGGGCGGGGGGTCGCCTTCCACCGGGCACAGGAGCTTGATGGTCCTGCCCAGCCGCACGGACTGGCGGTGAATCACTTTATCAGCGATCCTTGGGGGGCCTAGGCAAGAACAGAGAGAGGAGCAGCTGTTAGGACTTTTGCCAGTGACACAGCGATACAAAGATGAGTCATCAATCTGGCCATTACTCTGCTATACAGAGATGTAGTAAAAGGTGCTTACCGAAAATCACTTACGACCAAGGCTGAAAATATAGGCAGTGGCAGAGGGATACAGCAACAGAGATAGTGGTTTGTGCAAGACCTGAAGCCTTGCCATCAGCAGCAGCTCAAGCTAACCCACCAGGGATGTCTGGTTCTGAGGCTCTATTGCTTTTCCAAAATTCCCAGCATTTTCCTATCACAAGAAGAAGCCCAAAACACAAACTGTTCTGCTTTATTTGGTAAAGAAACTGTAGTTGTTTTAAACTTAACACCTATCCTGAAGGCAAAATTAGTAACAGGAGTGGTACTTACAACAAAATGCTGCCCCCCCCCCAATGTTTTAATCCTTTCATGTGGTATGTACAGTAATTCCCTTTAATAGTCACCAGATGGGCTTTATCTGACACACATAAGCCTGCAGTTGTTAAACACAGAACATTCATTGGGTAGTGCTTCAACGAAAGATACAGCTTAGCCTGACATGTTAACATTGCTTATAGTCCAAAAGAGGGTATTTTTATAAATTTACTTAGCAACCCTGCTGGCTTGACCCACCTGACAAACATCTGCTCTTTGTAAAAGGTGATAATGTCATACAAAACAGAGTGTCCCTGGAATGCCAGTGAACACACTGTTTGCCACAAGATAACAGGATGCACTTGGACAAGCCAACAATTAGAAAAAAAGAAATTACAAAGTGGGAATGGTCCCATAGCTGAATTCCAACCGGAATTCCTTCCCAAGGCTCTGAAAGGTTGAAACAGAGAGTCTTTTTCCTGCATCTGCCTTTTCATTAATTGCACAAGTTCTCCACAACATTGCAATAGCAATGCTCTTCCCAGAATAGTCTATTAATGGGTGTGATAATAAGTGCCTGCTTCTTGCATAAGGACAAAATGTTTTGCTAAGAATTGCTGATGCTGAGTTGCACCCAAAACCCACATGGTGTTTGTGGGATTTGGAACTATTCCCTCATATTTTACTCCTGTTCCTGGTGTTTTGCAGGATTGGACCCAAAGGGGATAAACTACAGAGCTTGTATTTGCACTTCCTCATGATTAATTCCCATTATTCCAAAGTCTGCCTGATTTCTCCCCAGCATGACTAAGGCAGTACATAGTCCAGATCATGAATGACTCCAGAGCTGCTGTTGTAGTTACTCATGTTGAATCGCAGCCAGGCAGCTTTTTGGTGAGCAGAAATGCTGCTTAAGGTGAGAAAAGAGTGGTGAACTAGCTTGAAACCTAAAGAGTTTAACTAAGAGCCTGGTTAAATCAATGGATCTTAGGACACACTCAGATTCTGATGAACTTCTGACAACCGGAAGCAGGGACCTGAAAGCACTTATTCTGAAAAAGTCAGAGATAACAAAGATAACAAAGAAGGCAAAGATAGCACCCACCCCTGTACATCTGCAGTCACCCGCATCTTGGAGGTGACGGTATCCTCCCATACTTCAAGAGAACTGGCAGAACACCATGAGAAATCCTGCCTGTCCAGGTGTTTCCAAAAATTCCAAACCACCCTTATGTTCTTCACCTTGTGAGATTTCTAACCATCTCTGTGTATGGACAGATAACCTCAAGACTTTTTGAATGCTGGTCAGACACAAATTGCATTGCTGTCTTTTAAAGTCAAAATCCGCCCACGAGGAGGGGCTATGTGTGCTGACTTTGATAAGGCAGAATTCACAAACAGTGGGTGAGAATCCAGCCCCAAACTCTGCTACATTTCCCTTCATGGGGCCCTCATTCAGTGCAAAGAAGCTGAAATGCCCAGACAAGTCCACAGACTTGCTGAAATTCTGGGTTGGCCCTTGGAGAGGTCCTTTCTGACCCAGAGCCCTATCAAACCAAGTCAAACTTTGAGTAGCTTCACTGCAACCTGCTTGTGAGCCAGGATACTACTTCATGCATATTCAAATGACAAAAACAGATCTATAATTAGTGCTGGGGAAAAAATGTTTGGTGCAGGGCAAGTAGGGACAGTGGAGACAGAGCACCCTCCTCCCAACTTGGAAGCCTGCTGTAGGCTCCTTCAAAATCCCTTTCCTTCCAACATTCATGTTGACTCCTGATGAATTTTGAGACCTGGAGGAATCAGATAGTTTCCCAGTCACGTCATGTGCTTCTTTGGGGCAGACTGCACAAGCGGTGCTCCTGATGGCACCAGAGTTGCCTCTGGATCTGTCACATGTTTGGGTCAGTGGTAAGCTTGGTCCTCCTAAATGCCATTTTCCTTTGACTGACCTTTCGTTCTGAGGAGTTGTTGGATCACTCTCTGTCACAGTATCTATTCACAGACCTTTATGACATTCAGAAAAGGGTGTGTTTCTTAGAGCCATTCTGCCTAAAAACATTATTGCTGCTCTTCATCAGCTCCTCCAGCAGCTTTCTCAGGAATAAAAGTCTCCCCTCACTCCTTTTTCCTGCTGTCAATTTTGCCAGACAGCATGCACTTGTCTGTAGTGTACAGCCCTAGGACAGAGATGGTAAGGCCTTGTTTCTGTTCATTCAGCACTGTAAATATTCCCATTTTATTACCTATCATCTTTGCATTAATTACTTTCCGCTCAGGCAGTACTCTCTGGAATCAGTGTTTTGATGTAAATGTCAAGCACCATGATAATTATTACAATATTGTAATTTACTACTGTGTTTACAAAGAACCACAATATAATTCAGCACCTTCACATATGCCAGAGGCTTCAGAAGTCCTGGCAAGCCAATGGTAGCTGGACCTCCTGAAGCTGGGCTACAGCAAGAATAAAATGTTGATATCATCACGGATGTCTGCCTTTCTTTCTCATGTACAGGTATTCATTGGGTCTTATTTCAGTACATATCTGTAGAGCCCCGCCTTGGGACTGCAACAGTGATGGATGAATGCTTTTCCAGTCAAGACACACTTTGTCACATCTCGCCACTCTGCAGCATCAGAGGCAGCAGGGGAGGCAGCAGAGAGGGGGAGGCGTGTTTTGCAAAAAGGCCTTGTCCAATATCTCCTGGGCAGCAGGTGATACTGACAGAGCTGCCTCACACACTGTCCAGGAAAAAACATCTTCCTCCTCTGAACCCATATAGTAATCTGCTCAGCACCACTCAGGTTCTCCTGGAGATGAATGTTTAGGATTTAGGATTTCTCTATGGTACTTCCATCTCTGGCTGTGTGACCAGAGCAAAAAGATGTAGCAAAAACAAGCTGAGCCTGCTGATTTCCCACATGCAGCACTGATGGGAGCTCCCCACCTTCCAGAACTGGCCCATAACATGCCAGGGGTGGCCAGGAGAGCAGAGCGCCCAGTTGGCTCTCCCGAGGCACTGATTTGGGAGCACCGCTGGTGTCTGACCCTGCAGGGCTGGGGCACGTGTGCGCTCACAGCTGAGTGTGGTGGTGTGGGAGCAGAGCCCAGGGCACAGCCCCACAGGCTGGATACATTTCTACAGCTGCTTAGCGAGGCAAAATCCCAGGAAAGCACCTGCTGCTTCACCTACAGCTGCCAGGGAGGTAAAAACAGGCTGAACCCTGGCTGTAGTCACTGACTTCCCATCCCTCGCTGCTGCCAGCGTCTGTCCCGTTCTCTAACGCACCATTAAAAAGCAGATGAAATTACTCCTTGAGCAGCCAGCATCAAGATCTCTGCCGTCCTGGACTCCAGCTTTGTGTTGTGTGTGAGCTGAAATGATCTAATTGAGTGCAATGCCCTATGGCTGCTCACTGTAGCACTGTTCTTGTCTTGTTTGTGGGCAGGACAGCACCCCAAGAACTGGAGAGCAACGCCACAAGGGATTGTTCTGAAACCTGAAAACATTTCATTAACCCAGACTGTTAAAACAGCGACTTCATATATTTACCAATGCAAAATTAATGACAATATATACCATTTCCCTGGCTAAGGAGGAATCCTGAGAACTGCCATGCACCCATGGGCCAAAGCTCCAGACTAGATCCTTTCAAGGCAGAGTAGCAGAGCGCAAATGCACTCAGGCCCTGAGTGTAAATCCTAGGGGATTCCCTACACTGTGCTCCCCCTGATTTCTTAGCCATTAGGCAGTGATTCTTAAAAACATCAGCCTTTTTTAAGTGCAGAGAATCTCCAATCTGTGATGCTCCTGGACACAGCAATTACTTCCTGCAGCATTTTTTCATGGGATATGGGAGAAGGGGGTGAAAACAAGGCCCTAGGCACATATTCCATCCAAGATTTTTAGGCATTTTTTGTAGTCAGGAAGGAAGGGGGAACTCCTGCAGCTTTCCACCAGGCAAAGACAGCTCTCTATGGCCACGGGGCACTGCTTTCAAGTCCCACCATGGTGGAGAGGGCGCAGCTGGTTCTGCAGCTTGTCTGAACAGAAGGAGCTCTCTCAGCAAGTTAAGCCCCACCTCGACACAAGCCCAGTGGGGACAGGTTTTCTTCAGTCCCCCTTGTCCTCAGCCCAACAGTTTGAGAGAATCATTTCTTAATAGCCTGGCTGAGGGGGAAGGGTGGGGTTTGACATCCATGGATGTGACTCGGGAAGAAGTGATGAGAATGCAGCTGCCTCCCCCTAGTACTTCGTTGTTATTCTTTCTCCAAATACAAACTAAATATAACTTTGCCCCATAACATTCAAATCATTTTAGTTACTAGCAGGGATCATGCCTGGAGTTCCAAGGGCCAGGGTGCAATCAGTCTTAGAATACAATTTAAACAATCCAGAACCTACATTTTCCACCAAGTTTTCTTAGTTTCCCCATTTGCAAATACATAAAAACACAGCCAGAAAGAAACCAACAAGTCCAGCCAGATGCCAAGTTTTCTGTTCAAGATCACATAAACCCAGTCAAACATTAACAAGGAAATGCCGCAATCACCTCATTTGTTTTAAATATTTCTGCTCATATACATGCAGACAAGTGTGGAGATTTATTTGCCTCATTTACAAATACAAGCAACTGGAATCTCCATTCTGTTCCATTATATAAAAGACAGACCCTACACCTGTCTTACTGAACAGCTGGGCAATTTCCAATTTATATCCACTATCCTACACCACAGAAAAGCCCCACTTGCTGTTCTGCTGCTGACACTGCTTTACTAGCATTCCTGCTCTCCTGCCCAGTGCCTTGGAAGGGATAGTGGTTGCCATTTCTTGGCAAAAGGAGTTATGTAAAACCCAAGAAAGCCTCTTTGCTTTAGCAAATAGCTATTTCCGGGAAGCAGCAAAAATGATTTCTAGAAACACATTTAAGACACAACAGTGGAATAGCCTGGAGCTTCCTGTCCATACTTCTCACAGTCAAAAACACACACACACATGTACTTATATTTTCCTGGGCTGCATTGCAAAGTTCATGCAGTCATTCAACTCATAGATGTAGTAAACATGATTTACAGCTCTGTGTGAAAACCCTCTAGATATATGGTGTTTTGATAGTGACTCAAACCTAACACTATAATTTAGTAACACCTAGCAGTGAAAGCTGAATGATTTCCCACTCCACATTCCTAACTTTCCATGAACCCCTTTTTACTGCTAACCTGGGGAGGAGATACTGCTTCCACAATTGTTTAGACTTAGCCTTGCTATTCCTTCAACTAAACTGCACACGAACATCAAGCTTCACATATGGTGAACGCACCAGCACTGACCCACGTCCTATGAGACCATTTGCCATCATACAGTTCAAAGTGAACTTTATTAACACATTAAACATAATTACAAAGAGGAAATTCCAAAGAAGGTCAACAAGCCCGGACAGTTTCTTGGAATGGAAAGTAATTTATAATATCCACATACTGTATTGTAAAGTTTATAAAGAAGTTAAATAAGTTTTAAGAGCCCCATGGGTTATGTATATTTTATTATTTAATACCAAACACATTCACTTTCCATGTAGATAAGATTTCTTTTGAAGTGCTATGTTAGCAAATTAGCGAAGTCATTTACAATGAAGCACCCAAACAGCCCATCAACGCACAGAACTAGCTTGAGGAGCTGGGGCACCACAGACAGTGTGTGTCCTGCGAGGGAAACACAGCCAAGCACAGGAATCTTCCATTACAACAGTGAGATGAAGGAATTGGACAGAAGTCACCAACCAAACTGCTCATTTGGTGTGAACGCAATCTCATACACCAACACTTGAGGCAAGCTTTGGCTTTCACCATACTCATCACTGTAAAACCTCAGCTTCCAAAGTCTTCATTGCCACGGTGGTTGACAGCAAAGTGGATTTCCTTTACCTTTCCCATGCTTCAAAACTAACATAAGCAGCTGGAAAGGACCACCTAAAAGCCACGCTGGAAACACACATCCAGAGTTGCCTAACTTGGGGTAGCTGTTGCTACAAAGCTGGACTGGACAACTCCTGCTCACAGCAGGAATTTAACCTTTTCTCCAATAGTTTAACCCTCTCTGCAAGAACAACATGAGGGTTATGCACTCACACTCACATTATTATCATTATTTGTATTGGCATTCATGCTGTAATGATGGATAAATGGACAGAGGCCTTGCTTTGCTAGGACAAACGCTACCAAGGAGCACATCCCACAGGGAAGGCTTTGCAAAGCAACAATAGGAACTGTTTCAATCAACATGAGTAGATGTTCCTGACAGAGAGGAACTCTTGCCTCTCTGCACAGTTGGAAGCCATTACATGAAGAGCAGAACTGATAAAAATGCTTTTTGAGAGAGATAAAAGGATGAATGTGTTGCCCATGTATCCCATTAACTAATGGAATAAGCAGTACAAAGGACTGGTGAATCCAACATCTTTTCATATTTTCAAAACAAAACAGTCTGCATTTCCAAAAGGTATGTGTTAGCCAAGTAAAGTAGGGGTCAGCATGGGGCTAACTGGTCCAAATGCTTTGGTATGTGACATGAGGAGATCAGATTAGATGAGCTAATGGGTCCTTCTTGGCTTGGAAACATAGGCATCCACAGACAAAAACAATGCTTATCAAAAACAATCAAAAGATTAAAGAAAAAAACCAACAGCATCTCTGCAGAACAAAGACTCTGAGTGAGGAACACAAAAACACCACAAGTATTTGCTGACCAGCCCCGGTGGCGGGTCAGACTTAGATCTGGAAATCGTGGACTGTTTGCAGGAGCAAGCTCCAGGCCTGGGCTGCATGGCTGAGCCCAACAACCTGATGGAGAAAACAGCTTTGCAGACCCATTTTACAGCAAGTGCTGTATTTTCTCTTTCTTCCCTACCTCTGTGGTAGGAGTTGCTTTTCTGATGAAATGGATATTTATTGATAGCACAAGAAATGCCTGCCATATTTTTACATGAGTAATAACTAGTCCCTTGGGTAAAGGCTGCCAGTAAATTCCCTACTCTAGATGTTCCAGAACTAAGAAAAATAGAATATTTGGGAACATGTTCCATTTAATTAAGTGCCCTCCATACACATTTCACTGACATTTAATAAAAGTTATTGTATGTTAAACAATTGGCACTTGATTATTGCTTAGATTTATTGCAGTTCAACAACAGTAGATGAGATACATATCTCTTACGTGGTTTCTAAATCCTTTGAGCATATGTTTTCAATAATCAGTTGGTATTTATTTAACATGAAATTACCATCTTATTAAATTAAATGTGCACGGGTGACATTCAATTTCAATTGTTGCCGAACATTTTTTCAGCAGCAAAAAATAGTAACTTTATCCCTTAGGTTTCGAGGTAGCAAACACAAAGGAGAGTTAGGATAACTTCAAATTACTTTTGAAGAAAAAGACTTCATATGCTGGAAAGTTTCTCTTCTAGTGTGGAAGAAAATATACTATTTATTGTTTCTCAAGTGCTGCCAGTGGGCTTAGTGTGGGCCAAAGGAGAGGACTAATATTTCTACTCTAATGCTAAAATTATACTGACAGCACAGTTCAGGTATGCAGCTCAATGGATAACCAGAAAACTTTTTTTAGAGAAGAGATAAGTACAACAAAGGTGTGTTGGCACACACACCCACACAATCTACTTTCTCCATTCCCATTCAAGAAGGCAGGCCCATCTGAATAACTGCATTCCTAATTTGTCTGGCATTTTTTCAAGAGAAATGGCCTTAAAATATTATTTTAAGGTTCTAAAATTAGAAGACTTTTTTTTTTTTCTTTTTTTTTTTTTTTATTTTAGCCTCCTGTTTCCAGGAAGGACAAACTGCCTAATTCTGAAAGAAAGCTAGAAATTGTCTGGTTTGAGGGAGGATCCAGAACCCAACTTAAATTCCATAGCCCCAACCTGCTCTCTCCTAACCGAACCCAAACTTCCAGCATCTCCACCACAGGTCACAGAGGGACCATTCCCGCCAACACAAGGCATTTGTTTGCTTCCCATAATCTCTGGGAAGCAATCCAGTCAGGCAGCCCTGAATTACCTTCTGGGGTGGATCTACCCAAATTTTAACATAAATATCATTGTACTATGCCCTTCCAACTGTTTCCCAACCATGCAAATCCTGCTTCACAAGCCCAGTGGATTTTCCAGACAAATTGCCCACATCTCCAAGACTTTCAATAAAACAAACAAAACACTCTGCAAGCCTCAGTTTAATTCACTTTTTTTGTAACAAAACTCCCCTTCAAGCCACCAACTGCAACCACATTCCAAACCCCAAGGCTCCAAAGATAGCTGTTTACTTCTGAGCAAAACGGCTCTGATTGTTGTCCCTTTCTTTGTCCCTCCTCCCTGCATACATCATTTTGTCACCTATCCATTTTATTTGAACAGCTCCTAGAAAATAGGATGCCCAAGCTCACGTTTGGTGACACAGGCTCCCCTCTAACTTTAACAATCAATATTTAACCCAGTCTGAGCACTGTGCAGGGTTTAATAAGTAATTAGATGTTTCCCTTATAGACAGACACTTGTGTGAGCACTGTGAAAGCAGGAAATTGTAAGTGTCATTGTTTATGTCTGCAGGAAAACAGAAACCACGATGGTTGACTCCATGCCATACACGAGAACGATGGGAACACAGACATTTAAATAGCTGCTTTGCCTTCCTGCTAGTCCACAGCAGCAAGTTTTCAGCCACAGACTGACATTTGTACCCAAGGATTTGGTTTTCCTCAAAATATTCTTTAAAATCTTTTTTACCAGAATTTGCTCTAAGGGATGAAAGTGGAGAAGACTTTAAACTCTTCCATCCACCACTGGCTCCTACTGGCCTTTCCCAATACCCAGGACAGAAAAGGTGTGATTAGTGCACTAAGGAATCAGAAAAAAAACATCTTGAACACTCACTCTCTATCAAGAGACATGGCCAAAATATCCCTAAGCCTTCTGCTGTTGGGAAATCAGTGGTAGTGCCCTGCGTGATGAGGCTGCTCTCAGCCCTCCCTGTCCTCTGCCCTTGTCTCTGGGGGCTTCTATGTTTGGTCACCACAAAAGCGTGGTAACAACTGTTTGATGGCGACCACAAAGAGATAAACATTGTGGTATTTAAGAACTGGAGATATTTTCAGAGGCTTCTCTAGAACAGAAAGCATTTCTAGCTGAATAGCTGCATAGCAGGCTAGGTATGGAGCCTTTGGCAGAACTGTTTTGCTATGAGAAAATTACATTTTTGTCAAGAACCAAGACTTTACCTGGTTTTCTCTTTCAAAGAGTTTTGCCTAGTTTTCTCCCCTTTTCAGCTTGAGAAATATTCTGTGTAATAATTTTTGGCCAATCAAAATAAAATACATGCAAACAAAACAAGTTGGGATTTTATAAGTCCATTGATTAAGCAATGATAATTTTTTTAATTGGTTGTTGTATTCCTAAAATATGAAAACAGTTTTGATTTTGGACAATAATAAATGAAAATATATCTATATATGCATGTGTATGCATGTGCGTATGTGTGTGTTGAGGGTGGGTGGATGTATTTATATATATAACTTGTCTTGCTCTGGAAGAAAAATTGAAAGTAAAAAAAATCTTCCTAAAAAAAACCAAATAAATATATATATAGAAAAAAAAAAAGCAACGCACCTTCTAAGGCAGTATTTGAAAATTCTGCCTGAAACCTTTCACTGTTGCCCTACCAAAACCTCCAGTTCATGGTAAGTGTGATAAGAGCCGCCTCCTTCTCTCTGAATTAAACTGTCATAAAGGTCTACCTTACATATGCCTACATCAATGTCTTAACCTGGACCAGAGATGAGCTTGAAAATTAATATTTTGATCTTCACCACCAATTATACTTTTCTTCACATCATGAAGCTGTTTTGGTGCACATGGGCGTTGAGTTGCTTTTGTATGAAATTGAGCCACAAAGGGAATTTAGATCACAAGATGAGACTAAAGCTGTTTTGAAGTGAAGCACTCCTCTGAAATGGAGGTGCAAGGTCCTCAACACCAAATGTTTTGCATTATAGATCCAATCTTACCAAACCACACCAGCTGCTAATGCAGACACAGTCAGCAATTGCTACCTGAGGCCCTGGTAAAACAAAAGCAGAAGCTGTGCTCTGGCATTTCTCTTAATGAGCACTCAATCTACATGACCTGACTGGAGTTGATCCAAAATAAACTCCGAAAATGCCTTTAGTGTGAACATCACCTCCTCAGCACCAAATATTTCACTTTAAAGATGTGTTCCTGTTGTGCCATTCTACAGGCTTAGACACACCTGTACATCTCTTCCAGGAGGGGAAAATACTTGAATACACTTTAAAATAAAGTTTTCACAAGGTTGATTCATTGAAAACTTATATTTAAAGTCAAGAGACACCAAGTCTCCTGCATAGGGAAACTATCACTGAATTCTTATAGCATTCCCATCTGGTTCCTGCTCTTCAGACACGGAAGCACACACTACCTGATGTAAAAACATGATACACTCGCCTGGACAGAGGCAAGTGCTGCTTTCTGCTGCCTGCCTGCACCTGGGAGAGTTTCAAACAGACCCACTTCCTCTGCTCCTTCTCTGGTTTGCTCTCAACAACAGGGTTAGTGCACTCTTACCTGGCTTTATTAATTTTTCTATCAGGAGAGAGTGAAGACCTGTTGTTCCGTTAGCCTTACTATGTCCAATTGCACCACCTAGTACTGCCAGAGGCTGTGCTGTGAAGTCCTGCAACTGTTCAGCCTCTAAAATCAGATAAAATCAGTGCATTTAATCTGGTCTGTCCGAAGGTTTGCTGCACCCCTTGCAGTTTAAAAGCTGCTTCACATCACCTAGAAGAAGGTATTCCTCATGTTCCTCTACTGCACACCAGTGTGGCGTGTGTCAGGATGAATGGCATCAGCAAACCAGCACCTAGCAGTGGGTATATTCTGCCAGAACTGAAACAATGAAAACAAATATTTCAAATATAAATCCGCTTAGATTCCCCAAACTAACCAAAGGATTTGGAAATACTTCTCTTTTGCTGAAGGTCCCACATTGCCTGCCTTTTATCTCTGTACATCTGCATGAGCAGCAAGATGGTGGTAATTATTATTTGATACACAAAATGTCTAACAGAACAACAGGTATTCACTCTCTCTTGACAAAAACTACCAACCCCCTGTTTTTAGCACAGCCTCTTGCTTTATTAGAGCTGCCCAAATTTCAGCAGCTACAAAGGTGCACAGAAGTTTTGCTGACATCGATTGCTCTGTGATTTCAAGTGACACTATTCCACTGGCAGGCTGCGCACTGGAATGTAACATCATATCCAGCAGGTAGATAGAGCTACTGGAATATCAATTAATGTTCAATCCTATTACCTCAGTGTCTGGTAATGTGCAGTCCCAGCTATCCTCCTGCAAGTGGAAGGGGGAGAAATCTGGAGAGCACAGCCACTATCTAGGAAAAGCCGTGCACAGAGAAATATTGTCTCGTCATGTGATTGCGGGGCTGCCCCATATCCCATCGCGCACGTGCGAGTACCAGCACATGCACATCCCATCAGCTGTCAGCAGGAATTCCAGGCTGCACACTGAAGCACCACCACATCCTGTCTGCCCAGCCTGCCCTGGCCGATGCACATCTGAGTAGCTTTTCCACTCGAATAAATGTTTCTGAGCTTCCCCATTCATGGAAATAGGTTTTACTGCTGATGTGACTTGAACTTGTTCTTGAGGGAAGCCACATCAGGAATCACTCTGTGCTGCTCGCTGGCATTTCTGAGCAAGGAGTCAAGAGGTCAAAACCCAAGGTCAGAGAACAGCAGACACACCAAACCCCTTGCTGTACCTGAGGCTGGAGAAATCAGCACATTCCTAATCAGCCACTAATCCCCTAATCTTTATTGCATGTAAATTCCAACCCCTTCCCAATGCCTGTGCTGTGGTATTCTCCAATCTGATTACAGCGAAACTCCATTGGAAAACTCATCAATAAAAGATGGAAATGTGTAAAATCGATTTGCTGTATATCACAAACAGAGCCGCAAACTCCTCCAGGGATCAAAGAACCGCCATCAAATAGCAACAAATAGAGGGCTGTTAAAAACACTTCTTATCTAATAATGGATGTGACTATTTGACAAAAGACAAAAATTCACTTCTGAAGGGAGAACAGTGCTGCATTGTTTTACAGACAGTAAAGGATCAGTTCATGACTAAGGCAGAGCAGGCAATATAAGAAAGGTTGCCATTTAAAGCCAAGCTGTAAAAGTGTGAGGGCAGAAGACAAGAGGGACTAGATGCACTCTGACTCACAATTTACTCAGCCAACAATCTCAGCTTTACTTCCAGAAGGTACAGCAGGAGCACTGTTGGCATTGAACAGCTGGTCAATGAATTTGTCATTTAGCATTTATCTTGATATGAAGCAATAATCATTGGTAGGGCTGAGCAAAATGCTTCCATTTTTGGTCCTGAGCTCAGTCAAGCTTTTCCTGAAATGGTTTCACCGGTAGGGTCCAGAGCTTTGGCCCACTGGGAACAGCCTGGGCTCCATTATTGATAAGTACGGTGGTTCTTAGTGTTGAAAACAATGAAAATTTGATAATGCTTCAAAAAATAAAATATCTTGGCAGGCTCTTGCTCTCATGTCACTTTCCTATGGTGAGTATAAAGGAAACAAAGCCTCCTTTGTGTAATTCACCAGGAGACAGAGAAAAATATTACATTAAAAGAAAGCAGAGACCAATCCAACTCCTGTGTTCCATCCACTAAGGGGAATTTGCCAGAATTCACAATTTTAATTTTTAAATCTTGTGATATTAGGTGCTTGTTTCTTACTGTCTCTTTTCTGAGGGTATAATCCTGAAGGAGAATCTGTTTATTTAAACATGAAAGGAAATTTGTGACCTTTGTAATCGTGGGGAATCACTAAATGCTCTGAAAACAGGAAGCAAATACATAAAATCCAATTTGTTGTAACATTCAAGCTATTTCAGCCAGAGTACTGGTCTTCGTGGGACTTGACCCAGGAGTGTTGAACACGCAGGATTAGTAACGTGAGTGTTTCCCATGGATATGTCCCATGTGATTTATTTAAGCATCTTTATGACATGCATTAACAAAAGGCTACACTGGCTATGGGATCCAATAGCTGTAGGATCTGAAATAGCTTATGCTCTATTCACCATAGAGGAGATTATAAGCAGGTGTCTCTCCTAGAGAAAACTGTATATTACAATAAACAGGAAGCTGGCTCATATCCCCAGATGTTTGTCATTATGGGAAGCTGGGAGATGTTAGGGTCAATAAAACCACACTGCTACTCTTGAAGCACCTACAGTCCAAGAGGGACTTCAGTAACTCAGCTCTGCCATTGATAAAAGTTTTACAAGACCTCTGCTCCCAACAGCCCTGAAATCAAAGGTCTGTTTACTTAGCCTTTGCTTGCTGGGCTTTAGGATAGTGCAAGGAAGATCAAAGCAGGGACCTCGCTTAACATGTCCAAGTACACAACCAGCAAGTCTGTTTATGTTGGATTCCTACACACTGAGAGTGCTGCTGTCTGTCAACACTTCGGGCTCATTTTCAGCAATATTGGGTGAGGAGGGAAATATGCAGAAAGACCCCACATATTTTGGTCCTGCTGAAACAGAAGTGAAAGAGCAAGGAGCTCTGTAACTGACTGCCAAGGTCAAACACAAATTCCTTGCAGGGAAAAGGAGACCTTCCCAGGTCAGAGACCTCTGGTCTCTGCTGAAGTGCTACACCATTAAAATGCAGCTAAACTCTGCATGAAAATCTGGAAGAGAATTTTGTTTCTGTATTACTTGTGTCCCACCTGCTTTTACTGCCAATGCACAATGAGACTCGGTTTGGCACTGGTAAGGGATGACACCCTGAGCACCTCATGCACAGAGGTGCAACAGCCACCAGCAATTCACATCTCCCATTGATACCTGTACAGCCCCACACTGGGGATGGGGCAGTTTGCAATGACAGGCAATTTATTAACAAAGATTGGTTTCCAATGGCCCCCCATTCTGTGGAGCTATTTCCCAGTATCTACTAGGGGGTAAGAATCTGATGGCATCTTCATTTATTTATTTGCTTGCAATTCGCTGCTGCATTAATGTCTCTCTACTAAGAAAACTCATCCAAAAATTTAGAAAAGGCTGTAGACTTGCAATGGCCTTTGCCCCGAGCGTGGTGGCAGGGGGATGCAGCACTATTACAGTCCCTTCTACATGACTTCCCATTTTCACAAAGTTTGAACTTAGCATCTCTCACATCACTCCTTCTCAAACAATGCTTGTGAAATGGGCTTATAGGCTTAAAAGCTACTGGATGGAGATGGATTGACCCTCAAAAAAAATGTCACCACGACTCTCATCTCTTTGGGACACCAATGTAAAGACCAGCTAGACATGGACAGGTATGGAAAGGGTGCTCAGACAGAAGGAGACAGCTGGTATTTAACTTTGGAAGTAGGGCTCTTTCTTTGAAAGATTTATCTGAGGATATAACCCTCATCTTGTATCACAGCAGAACCCCACCAGAAAATCAAATCACAGACATTGGGGTGGATCCACTTTAGGCTCATTTCTTTTACTTTTCTCGGTGCTCTGTTAAAGTTTCCTAGGAAAACCCTCTCATGTTCTGAGCAATGTTGCTCAAAATAAATAGAAACTTGGGACCTGCAAAAGTCTTTAACCAGTGATAGGAAACCAAGTCTCCCAACAGACAGCTCGCTCTGGAGCTGCCTCCTGCAGATTCCCAGCATCTCCCTGTGAAATACCCAAAAAGGCAGAGACAAAGCACTGGACTGTACAGCCCATAGATGAGCCCAGCAGAAACAAATTAATACCTGCTGCTTCTTCCCTTGGCTTCACAGAGGAGTAAATCTTTATAAATTAAAAAGTTGTAAGGAACATGTGGAGAAAACCTCACAAACTGTGGGCCAGAGGAGCCCCATTAGGTCTCGTTCCCATCCATCTCTCTGTACTATCCACAGGAACGGTCTTTAAAACAGAGACAAATAAAAGGAAAGAGAGCCTAATGGATAAGGTACTTTCTTATGCCCTTGATAGTCAGAGAGCAAGGGTCACACAAGGTACCAAAGTGCCACAACTGCACAAAGCTGGGGACATATTCCACTCTTGGTGTGCTGCGAGGACACACATCAGACTGCCAGGCACCCTGTGATCACAGGGGGCAGATGGGAACCTAGATGGATATGCAGGTCTTAAGACTCACCAAAGAATCTTCTCAGTTTTCCAGGGAAGAGATTTTCCCTAACGAGGCAATACAGCCAGCTTTGCTCCACCTTATTCCACAGCCTCTAGTCAAAATCCTCATCTACACTCGGAAACTGTTCCCTCCCCCTCCTCCTGGCTCCAGTATCCAATCCCTTCGTACACTTGCAGACAGTTATTGTCCCCTCAGGTGTCACTTAGCCAAGCTATACATATATTTACAAGCAGCTTTTTTAATCTTCTCACATAAATCAGTCCCCCCAGTTGTCTGATCCAATCATCCGGGCCTGTCTCTCTCTGTCCAGATGAAAACCTTGCCGGTCTCCCTGACATCTCCTGGATGTCGAGCTGTCAGCTCAAGCTCAGAGCTCTTAATCTTCTTCCCCCTCCCCACCTCCTTCCTTAATTGCTGCGGACACTGCTACTGTCCTGCCTGTCGCTCAGGCCCACAGCCCTGGCGTTATTTTTCACTTTGCTCTCCCTCTAGCTCTCCCCATCCTGGCTCAGACCCTGAGCCAAAGTCTTTCTGCAGCTCCTTGATAAGCCCAGTCCTGGCTGCCCATCCACTCACTTGCAGTTTGCATCCAGACTCCCATCATATTTCATCAAGACTCCTGTGCTCTAGCCTTGGCAAAGCACGCTCTTGCCTCATCCATGCTAATTTTTTTCTAGGCACTGCTCTGGCCACTTCACATCTACCTCTCCCTTTCCCCGCCACATCAAACAGCTGCTACTTTTCTTCACTTGTCAAGGCTCCTCCTGGCCTCTTCCCAATCAATGTTCTATCACCTCTTCCTTACCAGCTGTCCACCCTCTTCCGGCTGTGCCAGAAGTCCAGGTTCTCTCCTGCCTTTTTACATTTTTCAGAGGTGTTTCCTGCCTCATGTGGGAGCAGCTCCCCATTGGCATTAGCTCTCTCCCTGCACGTGCCCCCTCAAAGCTTTCCTGCACCAGGAACCCACCATCAGTGCTCAGCAGCCAGGCCTGGCATCCTGCTGGTCCTCATGGCCAATGCCATTGAACAGTTTAAAGGAAGGAGAGATTTAGATCAGATGCTAGGAAGAAATTCTTTACTCAGCGTGCAATGAGAGACTGGAATAGGTTGCCCAGAGAAGCTGTGGCTGGAAGTGGTCAAGGCCAGATTGGATGGAGCTTGGAGCAACCTGGGATAGTGGAAGGCGTCTGCGCCCATGGCAGGGAGATTTGAATGAACTGATCTTTGAGGTCCCTTCCAACCCAAACCATTCTGTGACTGTAACATTTTTTACAATCTCACTGCTGCTCTGCTCCACCCATCCTCCTGCCATCATCCTTCATCTCACACCCCCAGGTAGCTCTTCAGGCACAGCCTTCTTGTGCTCACACTACACCCTGCACAGTGGGGCGAAGGCCCTGAACACAGCAGCGGCACACACAAATCATGCTAATCACAACAGCTTCACTAGCACCTCTCTGCTGATTATCCTCATTTCTGCATCCACAGCATTAACGTATAATTGCATTTTAACAAGCTTCATTAGCACATTGCCTTAGTAAAGCTTAACACAGCCCAAGCACCCAAGGAAACCTCATGGTGCTTTTCTGCTCAATATAATTTTCAAGGCTTCTGTAACCTGATTTGTTAGGAATAACCTCAGGGCTGTAAAGCTTTTCTTCTGCCATCCAGCAATTAAGGAATAATTTGTCACGGAGCAAGTCAAGCTGCAGGGCAGGAAGGCCCTGTACAATACAATGAAGCTGTGTAAACCAAAGCCTTGGGTACAGGAACAAAGCAAGCATCCCTCCCCTCCTTCTTCGTTAGCCAGGAGCTGGTGCTCAGCTCCTGTAAATGCTCCACAGTCCCCACAGTAATGCAGTTCTTGCTGCAGGCAGAGAAATGCCTGTGTGCACCCTGCCAGCACACACTGGCTGTGGCTCTGCCCCTCCTGTACTTTTTTTGGACACGGTGCAGAAAGGTAGACAGCCCCTTGCCAAACCATACTGTTGGCATGAGCTGTATGATGGAATAGGATTAAGAAATGGGCTGCAAAGCTTTTTTAAGAAAGTTTTATGAAGCTCCAAAGGATAACTGAAACTCCTTTTTTTTTTTTAAATAACTAGCTTGGGAGGAAAAATGTTAGTAATTTAGGAATACGACAGATGGAGCACAGCTAATACATCTATTGAGGATGATGAGTATTTCTGTCTGGCTAAACCTTTTCTAGTTTTAATACTTTTCCCAGTTATCTTGGTCACATAAAAGTCAAACACTTTCTCAAGCATTCCTGGAAAGATGCTTCCTGTTTTGGTGAGGGAGAGAGGGTATTTTTAAGTAAAAAATGATCTGACTATGCTGACTGTGTATGAATCCCAGTCACAAAACCAGAAGTAGTTTTGCAGATGGAGGTTGTTACCTGATTTTTTTTTTTCCTTAACTTCCATAGTAACCAGATTAAGGAACTGCTGGCAAACCTCAGTCACATTTCCAAAACCATACGTAGAAACAGTGTGGCAGGAATAGAAAGCTATAGAATATCAACAGCTACATGGCCCCAGACAGCTGTCTGTGAAAGCAGAAAACATGGGGTTAATGGTTCTTTTATACTTTTCTTTTAGTACTTGCAGACAACTGAGGACTGGTATGGAGATCATTGATCATTGCTGGAAATTCTCCATGCAAAGAGACACTCTGATCTTGTGAAGTGTGAGCAACACTCAATTCCCATTAATTTAAGGGTGATCAAAGTTGACCAGCAGTTTGCAGGGTATTCAAAATCTGTGGACAGATAGGCTCCCATCTCACTATAAAACAAGTTCTCTGCCAGCAAACCCCTCTCATGCCTCTATTTATCCATGCTTTGCAATTTTCCAGCTTAAGCACATAAAGAAGAAAAAAACCCAGTTATCAACTATCTGATATTACAATAGTTGATTCTTTAGGAATATATACTTCTCACATCCTACTACCATTATTTTAATGTTCAAAGGTAAAGGAAAAACTTCACCCATCCCCACCTTCTTCCCCCTTAACCAGACAAATAAGGCATTCAGGTTGTCTGAATTTAAATTTTTATTGGAGTTGATCCAGCAACCAGAGCGCATTGCTAGAAGCCAAGGTCCTGCTTCTTTCAATACACCTCCTTCATTCTGACTCCCTGCTTTTGTACAGCTTTGGTAATCTCAATCTGTGGTCAGGGATAGGATAAAATTTCAGCTATTTCCCCCCTCAACTGCATAGAACAGGGCTTGCTCTTAAATCAAAAGCCCTACACCCTAAACCTCTGGTTAAGTACTTAACTAGAGGCAAGTCTTTGAAATCATCATAGGCTTCTTTTTTTCTTTTTCTTAGATATAGCGCTGAAAACCACAGAAGTAAACCAAGTTCTCGGGAATATCAAAGGTATTCAGAGGAAACTGGGGGAAGGGGGCACATAGGGTGGCTCCACAGTGGTTTCTTGGCCTGATCTTCTGAAATAGATGGCATTACCAGTCCTCATCAAAAATGTAAAATTTCCTCCCTTACCCTCTAGGGCATGACAAAATATTGTTAACTGTTCTGGAAGCATTAGGAGCAGACAGCAACTGCAATCCAAGCAGAAGTCACATTTCTGTCATTGCCTTGGTAAATGACCTCCACCTTCCTGCACAGGATGGTGTGGGCTCCCACATACCTTCTACTGATGTTTAGATTTTCCTCTCTCTGTGCTTCTCCTTTTTCTCTCCCATTCCCTCTCCTCTCTTCAAATAGTAATTCAAGAACCATGATCACTCCTTCCTTTGGCTTCAGGTCTCTTCCATGGGCTAAAGTTACCTCCAATTCTCCAGCATGGTTTGGGGAATTTATTTGTATTCGGTGTTCTGGAGATAGACCCCATGTCTTGCCAAGGGCTCTCATGGGCATTACAAAAGGAAGACTGACAAATATTTATGGAACCTAAAGTGAAATTCAAGACACTGTTAAAATAAAGTTTGCTTTAGCTTTTTTTTTTTTTTTTTTTAAATTCTCCTGAAGAATTGACCTGGCTTTCTTGGCAAAAAGACTAATCCAAATGCTATTGGTACCTTAACAGCTCATAAGAACCACATGCTTCAAATAAAGCCATTACTATCAGACATGCTGAGTGGTTCAATTAAACAAATATGAAAATAGACACTTCATCCTGCTTTAACTAAGTGGGATCATTTCACTCCTGAATCCAGACTGACAATGAAAATGATACAGTATTTATAGAGTGGCTTTTTATCCTGAAAGATCCCAAAGGCTTATGCAGACCCTGCTTCACACACTACCAAGATGCTGCTTCTTCAAGGGAGGAACACATGAGCTGCCCCACTGCCCTGAGGAATGGTACACGGCAATTTAGACAGAGGAGCAGAAAAGAATTCCACATTCAGCTGAAACTGTAGAAAGGAATTTAAGCAAGCAGAATGAAGATTGTTTAGGTTGGAGCACATCCAGCACAGAGGAGGTATAGTGATCTGGTGTTTCCAATATAGAAGTTAAGGCAAAACAATAAAAAAGTTCTGGTTTAAACTACCCAAAAAACAGAATTTAGGGAAGAAAGGGAAACGCCATCTTGAAGTGAACAATTTCATTCCTTCCACTTCAGCTGTGCGTGGGAAATTCTCTAGAAGATGCTCTTGCTCACTATTCCCTTCAGGAATACAAGAACCAGGACTAATAATACTTTGCATAGCTGCCTGTTCACATAAGGATGACACAGGATACATTATAAATGAAAGGCTTCAGAAAGCTTTGTCTGGTAGTCTCACACACATCAGAGACAGGAAAATACCGGGTCCATCTACATCACGCATCAACTGCTGCTAGGATCCCTGCTGGCATCTCTGCCCCATTTCACATTAGCTGCACTGCAAATATAATGCAGCCCATGGAGAGAGACAGACTTGCCCAAGGCTGCCCTGTGGGTCTGTGGCAGCAGCATCAGGAATCCAGTTTTGACTCCCAGTGCTCTACTGTGACAACCAGGTGATGCTTCCCGACTCCAGGACAGGTTCCCTCCTGTGAAACCACGGCGTTGCATGAGGAGCTCAGCAGTACTATGTCAACAGGCAGCCAGAAATTTTCCAGTAGAGTTTTCTTTTGTGAAAGATGGAAAAGGAAACCACTGATTTATGGAGCAGCAGCATGGCAGGTCATGGTGAAACAGGGAAAATCTGCCACTTTAAGAAGTTAGGGACATGGTGACATGACACAAAGTCACTTGGGCACACACCAAATGTCAGCTGCAACTCTAAGCGTTTCAGCAAGGACTGGAACCAGCTCAGCGTGAGGAGTTCAGCCTGTGGATGCATTCATAATGACACATCTGCAAAGAATCAGAGTCACACAGCCATTTGGGTTGGAAAAGACCTTTAAGATCAAGTCCAACCATAAAACCAGCACTGTCAAGTCTACCACTAAACCATGTCCCTACATGTCATGTCTGCACATCCTTTAAATCCACCCAGATATGGTAAAGAGAAGCAACCCTGACAATATTACTGCAAACACCTCCCCCCAGTGCAGAAGTGTGAGAGAAATACAACTGTGCCATGAGAGTTTTGTACCTGGCACACAGACTAGCACTAACATGAGCCTCTCTGCAGAACAATTAGCAGAAAGCACCAATCTTATAAAGCTTCTTTCTTTTTTCCAGTTCATTTAGCCTGAAGTAGAGCAATCAAGACTCTTCTGGCAGGATATCACATTCTCAATATGTAACCACTTAAAGAACGAGGACAGCTATTGCAGAGAGATGTCCCAGGAAAAAAAATCATTGTACAAGTGAAAGGGATTTCTTTGGAGTGACTTTTAAAATAATGTAAAGCTGCTTTTTCTTTTAATTTCTTTTTCTTTTTCCTCAGGACTGGAATATGAACTTCTCTTTTTCTAGTCAGCAGTTCACACACCTAATTTTTTGTGATTTCAGTGAAATCAATAAGGCAGAAAATTATGTACTATGAGGAGGAAGGCGGTGACTCCATGGCCATACAACCTCCAGGCACTGTTTTTTCTCTGGAGGGGAGTGGAAAGAGCAAAAGGAAAATACTTGGACTTAAGAGATGAGCAAAGAAGGAAGACGTAGCATGCTGTGTAAAGGAGAAGACATCCAGTGGCTCTACAAACTGCCAAGAGATAAGCCTGTTCTCTTTTTTATATGTAATTTAGGGTGGTTTTAATACTCACAGAGATCACATCACTGAGAGCAGAGGGAGAAGTGCATCTATACAGAGATTGAGCATTTCCCTGCCATGACAGGAACCTGTCCTCAGGTATGACAGAAAAGGATACAGAGAGGTCAGTCCTGTCTGGCTCAGGGTCCCATGACACCCAGGACAGCAGAACTCCAGATTCACACAGCAGTGAAGAAGGTTGTGGGATAAATCATGGCTAAACAGGTAAGGAAAACAGGTGCCAACTCTGGTTTGGGAGGTGCATTGGATTGAGGCCACCAGCTCTGCTGCTATTTTGGAACAAGAAACCATTTATTTTCACCCCTGTGCAAGAGCCAGCTTGGACTAAAGGGCAGCAGTCTGACCTGGAAGAAACTCTGTGCAGCAGCCTTGAGGCAAACCAGCCCACACAACCCACGGGACTTAGGATTTCATCCAGAAGTGACTCTGTCCCTCTGTTCCTGTGTGAACACGCTGCTGGCAGTGAGTAAGCCTGTGTCATTCTGCAAGCCTGGGACGTTGGGAACACACCCAGCTCCAAAACCTGGTGGATCGTGAACGTTTGCAATGCCAGTCTTTGAACTGCAGTGCACAAAACCAGGAGCCTGCAAGACACAGCACCCACGGAGGTGTGGTGGTAAAGGCTTCTGCACAGATTAGAAGCCAAAATGTGTGCCTTGGAGAAGCTCTGGCCGGTGTTCAAGGTACGAAACCAGGCCTGGCAGAGAGTGTGCCTTCTCTCTCCCACCCTCCCAGTGCCTTTAGGAAGGTACACTGGGCTCTGGCTGGTGCTGCTGCACCTTTGCTGCTGCCTGCACAGCCTGAGTGTTCCTGCTGGTCTCCCCACTAAACTCTTCTGGCCCTGGAAATGCCCAGCAATGCCCATCCGGACTGTGGACAAAAATGAAGGCAAAATGGAAAGGGCAAAAAAAAGACAAAAGCAGATGTTTAAATACTGCAACAAATTACTGAAGATATTTAAAATTATTTCAAATCTAATTTTATAAATAAAAATATATATATTGCACATCTTAGCAGCTTACAACTGGTTCCTCTGCATATGTATATATGTGCACAAAAGAACAGCACACATGACCCACCTGTAAAAATGCTGCATTTTATCACACGTCTCTGCAGGTCGGGACATGGCATCACCCCACAAACAAAAAATCCATGTGTGTGTATTGCCACATATTTCATGAAAGCAGAATTGGGATAGCACTGTATTAATGAAATGTGTGATGCTTCTCCACAAGGGCTCTCTCTCTGTATCCTGAAATACATGGCTATTTTAGCACATGCAGAACCTACTTTCTGCAACAGCATGACATCACCAGCCTCACATTCAGAAAATAATCATGGCCTTGTCTGCACTGCAAAAACTGGCCCCACAATTAAAAAAAAAAGTGCAGTTCAGCCAGTAGCAGCAAGAGCAGTGCCCTAGTGCAATACTGGACTCAGCTGTTTTTACTGTTGGATCATCTAATTCTGCTCAGAGTGGGATAAGGAAAACTATGGGGAAAAACTCCTATACCCCAAAAACCCCTTGCCATAGTCTAATTGCAGCAGCCATGAAGAAAGTGAGGGGAAAACAGTTTTACAGTCCCCGGATATTTTTCTGAAATGTCAAAAGAAAAGTTCTATTCCAAAGAGGGGCAACAAAAAAAAATGAAAAGTAAGAACCTCAGTATTTTCTGAAAATGTTAATCTGTGAACATTTTTCTATCTGGTCAGATGTTCTATCAGCAGTTTAGTAGCGTTTCATTTCAATCCTGGCAGCTGCTATTCATTTTTAATATTGTCAAGCTTTTTGGTAAAAAGTAACCTAGATTGTAGATCAAACCTAAACTATGCCAAATCAGACAATCTTACTTTTCATTTGAAGAAAGTAAATGGCAATCACAACCTCCCTGGGAGACAATTTTATTCCTACCATTCTTTATTTGTACAACAATTAGCCTTTTTCTGATCCAAGATAAAGTCCCCCAGGCGCAGTTGTGAAACATGATAATAGCAGAGTGCTGTGGTGGTTTTTTTAACTGAATCTGATGAACGACCAAAATCAATCATTCCCTCAAAATTTTAGCTATGATGAGCTGTCATCTTGCACTCTGGAAGTGCTACCTCCAAAAATTCTCAGCTAGACCCAAGGGTGATATAGAAGCATCCTGAACTTCCATGTCTTGCAGCAGTTCATGTGTGTTATGTCATTCCACAGTGCTTCTGCAGCTGTGTGCTGGAACTGCCACTACCTACTCTTCTTAAACGAGGGGCAACTAAGATTTCATGCCCATCAGACTTTAAAAAGCAAAAGTAACCCCTTCCCCTATGTGGCAGTATCAATGAGAAATGAAATTAATTGAAATCTTTCACACCCAGAGCCAATGAGCTGCAACACAGGGCAGCACACCAGCTCCCCACATCAGCCAGTGAGGAAAAAATGCACTGAGACCTCATGCCAGATGCACCTTATCATTTCACTGGCATGCAGTGATGGATGAACACATCAGTAATGCACCCCTTCCCTCTGATAAGTCCCTATCCCTCAATTCCCTCCCAGGGAATGGGAAACCACTGCAAAGTGACCTCCCTTCTGCAGCCACCCAGGAGGCTGCCCTGTGCAGAATTATCTGAATGGCCTCCAAGATCTTCCATTCCTCTGCACAGATTGCTTCTGTCATCCAGATAAAAGCAGAGGGAGATGAAGAAGCACTTGTGCCTGGAATTCCCTGAATTTCATTACCAACCACCAAGGGCTTAGCCAGGGCCAAGCTCTGTGCGTATTGCACAGCCACGCTTTGATTTCGGGGTGATTAAAGGTCCATTCGCTACCACCGGGGAGCCTTGAGGAGTGTGATGTGGGTGTCTACACTGGACTGGACTCGTGCAAACAGCTGAGACAGGAAGTGCCACAGCACTTGTCCTGCTCTTGCAGTGCTTAACCTTTGTCAACTGCTGCCTGAGCCATCTGCTTCAAGACCTGACAGTGACAGACGCGCAATTTGGTTTGGGGAGACATGAGACCTGATGTCTGCTCCCCCTTCCCGCCTTCCTCCCCTGTCTATCCACCTACTCCCTGCTGCTGGGTTATGTCGGCTCAAAACCTTCTCTGGGGAGGAAAACAGCTGTTTCTCTCCAAACCACCTCACCCAATTAAAGAAAAATCCGCAATCAATGCTTACATGCTTTTATTGTTGATGGGGGCACAAGGTGGAGGAGGTGTGACCTCACCCTCCCTCAGCTGTGCTGACTTAAAAAAATTCCTGAAGAAAGGCAACTGAACAAGAAGGTGCCACTTGTAGTCCTTAGTTTACAAGAGCAGAGCCAGACTGGTAATGTTAGGGCGTATGTGAAACTGTCCAAGATGCCAAATGTGCTCTTTTCACCCTGAGTTAATGATATTTAGTATGTTTTCATGTAGTCTCAGCTTTTGGAGTCATGGGATAATACAAAAGGATGAACCTTAAGGAATTTTTTAGCTGTTGTGGTGACAAGCTTGTGGAAAGCTTGAGAATTGGAACGTTTAGCTAGAAAACAAGTAACCAGTGCCTAAATGTGAATTTTTAAATACCTTAATATCCTCTTGAGTATAGGAGACTGAGTCATGGTTCTGGGAAGGGTAACATTACAGCTTTATGGTATGCTGCAAGGCTTGGCTGGGATGAAATCAGAGGTTTTCTGTAATAATTTTGAGCCTCTGTTCCTTCTGTGGAGGGGATGATCCTCTGCAAGTAGCAGAGGGTGCCTGCCTATTAAATTTGCATTAAATTAATAGAATTAACCACTTAACAGACTTCATAGATCAGAACAAGGCAACACATTTAAATGCCTGTGCAGATTAAGGCATCTACTATTAAACACTTGAGTTTGAAGGCTTGGACCCCAACTTCTCATGTTATTTCTTCCATATGAGTTAGGTCTAAACCTAAATCTCTATCTCAACCACAGCATCATGAAATTATTCTAATGCCTGCAAAGTAACCTGAGATCAAATGAGGTGGGCAGTGGAAGAAGTATTTTGTACTAGGGACATAACAAGGTAATATCAGAAGAGCAATTCTGAGCAATTCTTAGGCAATCCCGATTAGAGCTCCTCTTGCTGAGTCCAGCTATCCTGACACGGCCACTGCAGTGTGAACCTGAGATCAACAAACCAGCACTTGGGCAGGCCAGGGCTTTAGCTCACTAAAGCTGTCACAGACCACTTGAAGACAATGTGTCAACTACACTTTTTACTGTCCCCTGACTCTCCTCTCCTCTCCTCTCCAACATCAGCAAGCAGCACTTCTGGAGGAACTCACAAAATATTTTTCTAATGTTTACAAAGGAAAGTATGACACACAGAGGGATATGGCAGGGATTCCCCTTTCTCCCTGAGCCCTTTCACCCAGGTATCTGCAGAGTCCAGGCTCCTATGGCTCCAAGTGATGTGTTCTCTGTACTACTGCCCATCAGCTTTTAACCAGGACCTTACACATTTTGACACATCCCCGTATCAGCATCCCACACAAAAGCCCCCCTTCTCTTGGAACAGAACCCTCAATTCTGCATCCACACACCCCGGTCCTGCTGTAGCCCCCTACACAGCATTCACATAATCTTTGTTATTTATTAACAGAGCCATATATTTCCTGCCAAATATGTTCTCCTTCACGCAGCTCATGGGGCCATTCAGCTCTTTGCCAAGAAGACTTTTCAAATACATAGTGTTAAAACTAAAAGGGCCCTTGTAGTTGTGCAGTGTTGTGAGAAGAAATGTTTCTTTCCTGACATATGTTGTACCCCAGGTACAGCTCCAGCTTTACTCATGGGGAGCCAAGGGCCACGTAGGGATATTGCTGCTGTTATCCCAGGGCACAGGGAGCAGGATGAGGGCTCAGCTCCATTCCCAAGAGGACAGCTTGATGGCCTGGATGTGGCAGGGCACAGTTCACCTTTAGGAGCCAACACCCAGGAGACAGCAGGGATTTAGACCTGGGTACAACACATTGGGTGATTCTTGATTTTGCAGGAGACATTGCACTCAGCTCTGCAGAGTCCCTGCTCTTGGATCTGAAACTGCTCCAGAGGAAGGGCCACAATCTGACCAAGCTGGCACGCAGTGCTCCACAAAACCCAAACTTCAGGCACCATTCATCTGCAATCCCTCACATGACAGCAGTTCAGCCCATGCAGAAGGGATCCCCTTCCTGTAAAACACTCCAGTAAAAATCACCCACCTAAAAAGCTCTTCCACAGGCAGGAATCTCAGCAGGACCCACCAGGCTGCTCCCATTGTTCACAGAGAGCAGGAGGCAAACGGCACTTTGATTATCAGTCATCTTCATTACACTCACAATCAGGAGCAGCGAGGGGGTTTTCAGTAGCGCCGGATGGCCTGGCAAGCACAACTGGTGCTGAAAGACGAAGGGACTTTTGCTCCTTAACCAGCCAGCAACTTCAAAGCCTTTTCCATTCAGTTGCTGTTATGGCAGTACACACACACACACACACACACACACAACTTTTGTTAAGGTATTACCAGCCTTGGCGGAGCTCAGCGCTGCCTGACTCACGCTACAACTGCCTGCTGCAAACACAGGGCAGGCAGCGTTCTGAAAGGGTTTTTATCTACACACAACTAATGCTCTGTGCCCAGCAGAAATGCTGCAGAAAGCACCATGAGAGATTTTGTGCAGCACATTATGCAAGAAGTCGAGTGAGATAACAGTGCAACCATTTTCCAGCTGCCTGCATTTCAGTCAGAAGATGCCAATTTGAAGGGAAGTAAAAATTTGGGATGAAAGTATATCAAAATTGATCTACTGTAAAAACTGTTTTAGGTCCAGGATGGAAATTTGTTTCCCAGAACAGCCACAGCATAGATCAGAAAAATCTCATTTCAAGTCCTGTAATACATCAGTGAGAATAAGACTTAGCTATTTTCTCACAGCTCTAATGCACACACAGATGCACCTGTGCAGCGTTCCTCTCTTTATTCCCTGAGAAATACTGACTTTATAAGAATAATGAAGAGCTTCAGGAAGTGAGATTGGGAGAGCATCACCTCAAACTCACTTGGCTGGTGAGAATCAGCTTCCTACCCACCTCAGTGATTTCAGAACAGGTTGGCATACCTGTCTCTTTTAGGTTTTTTTTCCCTTGCCAAAACAACATCTAACTCCAAAATACAACAGAAAAACTGGAAGGCTTTCTTGTGATAAGAGAATCCAAATGATCCCTTTTTCCTTCAGTCTAGGAAAGATGTTTCTCACTTCCAAAAGTCATACGTTTTAGGATCAAACTCTATAGTAGCTTTGATAGGTGAGCCCCCTGCAGTATCAAGCTCCAATTAAGATACAACAGGTACGTGCAAATCTGAAAACAAGAAGGGATGAACTGTGAGGAAGAGTGCCATTATAAATTTGTATCATGAGACAAACAGAATAAAAAAGCGAAACATTAAAACTCTTCCTAGGTTGGTTGGTTTTGTTGTTCATTAGTTTTTCCCTGAAGTATTAACAAGAAGAGAAATGAAGATACTTAGTCATGAGGTTTAAGTCTGGTTTCTTTTAAAAATAAATATTCACCATCCTCTTTTCTCACTAGATTTTTATTGAACAATTGAAAGATGCCATTTTCAAAGCCAGGACTCAACTCAGTTAATTGTTACACATCTTTGTGTTGCCTTTTCTTTCAATGAGAACCAGCTAAAGGTTTGCAGGAAGGAGCCTCGGGGCTGCAACAGATGTCATGAGCCACTTCCTACAAATTAGAAAAGGAAAGTAACCCCCTCAGGTTAATTATGGGGAGAGGCCACACACAGAGCTGTGTAATGAGCCTGTGGGATGGAGTGAAGGCAACTGCTTCATATTGGATTTCAAGAGACAGAGCATGAAATCTCTGGTGCTGACTACACGCTTTCACACTGCCAGAGCAATGCCTCCTGCCCAGGGAGGACACGAGCCACGCTGTCTGGGGCAGGCAGCAGAGGTAAGGGAGGACAATGACATTGTTCAGCCACCCTCTGAAGACGTCCCTTTGCGTTCCTGCCCTCCCAAGGCATGGCTACCACAGTGCAGGGGACTTTGCACCTGCCTCCCTATTTACACAGGTGCAGGGTAGTTAGAAAGCCATAGCCTAAGGACCAAAGTGTAAGACAGGGACTTGGCTGACCTGGATGTTGTTGTTTTCCTGGTGGGATGAATAGGCCAAAGTGCTTTCATCTTTCTCTGCCTCATTTCCCCATCTATGTAATGGAGATGGTGGTATTTATCTTTCTCTTTTTTTTTTTTTAAATGAAGTGGCTAGGTTTTCATGAAGGGAAAGCACCAGAACAATCCTAGGTAATGTCATTACCAAAGAGCCCTGTAAGAGCACAAGTTATGCCTTTTTTCTCTTTTCTTTTCCACTCCCCTCACCCCAACAGGTTGGTGCGAGCCTGTCTTTTTTCTTGAAACTGTTTCCTTAGGTATTGGGTCACTTTAAAAAGTCACAGATGCTTGTTTAAAGTAAATTTGTGCAGCTAATCAATTGTAACTCAGCCTTGAACATCAGCCGAAGAATCAGCTCCATGTTTCCTTCCACTAAAATATACATTTATGGTCAGGTCAGCATGACCTGACAACAAAACCAGCAAGGACAAAAACAACCCTGCATGTGCCAGCTAGAGTGCCTAGAAGATTTATTTTAGTGGGTGGGAAATAGCTTGATGTTTATTTAAACTATGATTTGCAGATGGGGGCCAAGGGGTGTTTAAGTGACAGTCAGTGGGTTCATCTACAAAAAAGGAGAATCCTGGCAAAAACTGAGCTACAGCTTCACACGGGAAGGCACCACTGTTACCAGAGGAGAGGTCACTGGGATCCAGGACACGTTGCATAGGCATAGCTGAACTTCCTACTGCCAGGATGGCCTTGGGTAGTTGTTGCTGAAGAAGCAGGGATAAGTAACTGCGAGATTCAGCAAACTCGTGCAGGGGCCAGGAGGAATGGAAAAGGTCAAGATTTTCAGGCTAAAAGGGACATTTTGTTGACATTCCATCTTGTGGGGGAAAATAAAGTGAAACATTTTGGGTTTGTTCCAGAGCAGAACTGTAGGGTTTTTTTGGTCTCAGAAAAGCAATGGAAGATAGATCTGCCATCCTTTGGGCAGCCACAATAACAGCTCCTGTGTAGCATCTTCCCAGTTGGGTGCACATCACCTCCGACATCTTTGTTGATGCTGTGCTCAAAACTGAGGCCAAGAAGCAAATTTTGAACCATTTCAAACCCCTCCTAAAGCATGACCAGTGCAGAATAATACACAGTGCTGACAAAAGCACCGAGCACTGCTTTGCAGCAGTGGATTTTCATCAACACCTATCTCTTCCAAGTGCACAGGAGGATATTCACACCAAAAATGACCACTGGTCAATGGATGATAAATGTCTTCCAATTTTTCCACACACAGAAATTCAATCTCCAGACCTGAGTTGACGGTTTGCATGTCATCTCACTTCCCACTTCTTCCAAAACAAGGCACACCAAATCCACCCTAGTTTCAGCAGGTAGATTAGAGGCTAAGAAAAACTGGTTTTCTTGAGCAGGATTATCTTGAGGTGCTTCTGAGATAATCTGTCTGCCTTCCAGGCACTCTCTAAATACTCAGAGGCACCCATTTGTCATCACTGCTGCATTATCCTTGCAAAATGCATCATCCTTGCACGATGGAGCTACCTGACCCGCAGGGTGGGAGTGTGCATGTCTCTTACTTTGTGTGTGTACCTCACCGAGGAGGAAAAAAACAGTTTGTGGTCTGCATAAATCAAGCTGAACACCAAGACTGCTCAGATATTACAGAGAGACACATTGCTGAACTCTGATCACTCTGTCCCAATGGTCCAGGATGGCATCCACCTGAGTTTCAGGAATGTGGACAGTAGATCCAAAAAATTACTGTTCAGCAGGGCTGAAGGAGCAGTTTCAGTTTCTTGAAGCAGATATGAGTGGCACAAAAAACACCTGGGCAGTTGTCAATGTCCTGTTAAGAGCAACAGGATGGCAAGGCAGCCTGGAAAACTGAAAAGAACACAAGCCCTGCTCCTACTTGTACCATATTTTCTCGGGCTCAAAGGGTTTCTCTAAGATTTGAACAAATAATAGGATCAGAGGGTTTTAAGAAGCTCCCATAGACTTGTAAGTAGTTCAATCCAACTCCAAGTGCAGTCAGTAAGTTTTTGAAAAAAAAATCTCCAACTTAAATCCAGCTATTGTGATTTACACCAGCTGAGGATCTCTCACCCGGCCTGCAATGGGAACATGACCAGGCTGCTTGCCAGCACTTCTGGCTTTGCTGCAGCAGGAGTGACGTTCAGGTATGCGTGACCACTCACCATCAGATTTCTTCACAATGACAAGCTTTGAAGTCAGAGCACTTTGCTCTCCTTCCACAAACCATTTTGACTCAAAACAATAACTATTTAAATGGGAGCCTCACCAAAGCCATTTCTGATTATTTTTTTCTTTTTTCGTTCTTTTTAAACTTCTTTGTCAGTGATAAAATACAGTTAAATTACAAAAAGAGAGATACCTTCCTGCTGCTCATCCTAGGCTGGATATCCCAGCACTAAACTGCTTCTATTAACTTTCAGCACTGGGATAGAAGACACGAGCAGCTTCACCCAGTATTACACTGAAACCTACAGAGAACAAAACTGAGCAAATTACTCTTTTTGCTGAAAATCTTGCTAAGCTCCTCCCTACAAAACCCACTAAAAGTTGTCTTTTCATAGCCAGCGGGGCTGCTAGAGGCTTGAATGTGATTTGTGGACCTCATCCTGCCTATTCAGAGCAAAAGATAACACCTGCGGGAAGCAGGCGAAAGGTTAAAACCTGGTACCTCTGTGTTTTCCTAAGTGCAGAGCTTGGCACCAGAACAGAGCCTGGGAACAATGGCAGGAGCATTGCGCCTGTTTTCTTTTCCCTTAAAGTAACATTTTTGCTGCAGTGTCATCTTTCTGCTCAGCCAAGCAGGCGCTCTGGGTCAAATCAGCTGCATGAGCTGTCAGCAGATTTTTCTGGCCCTCTCAAAAGATCTTCAGGCATTGTATTAAGAAGCCAAATCAGTGAAAAAACGGGGGGGGGGGGGGGGGGGGAAGGGA
>VZTX01026212.1:89017-138545 GCA_013400915.1 Pardalotus punctatus | reverse complement strand
GTGGTTGGTGGCGAGAAGTGGACAGACTGCCCACACGTTTTACCGGTCAGGCGCTCGCATGACTGTGAAATAATCAGCATTCTTTTGGTGAAATGTAGCAGCTTTAAACCAGCAATCTGGCTTTGCTCTCTGGAAAACAGTGTGCTTTCTCGAAAAAGCTAAACCCAGGGTATTACAGCCTGACAGCTTCAAAATTCCTCAGACCTCCCATAGGAATCACTCACAAAAGAGCAGGCTGGATGTCATCCACCCATCCTGGGGCTGGATGTCAGGGGAACAGACCCTCTGATGGAAAACCCTAAGGCAAGGCATACTTCCATTTACACCATCTTTTATGTTTTGGCTAAGTGGCTTGTTTATAATTGTTGGATTTAGGTGAGAAAGGCTTCATCTCTCCTTACAGTTCCTGTAATGCAGCTTTGGGGCCTGTTGGGTCACTTCCCAAAGAGAGAAAATAGGAGAAAATTTCCTAGAGTTCTTTCACGTGTTTTGGCAGGCATCCTGCAGCAGACACGGACACAGACAGCACAGAGGACAGACACACTTTCACAACCCTTTGCTCAAACCATACCCACTTCTAGGAGCCAGCAAGCACCAACTCTGCGAGAGACAAGAGGCACTGAACAATATTCATTGCTATTTGCCAGGATTTCCATAAATCCGTAAAAAAAGAACCAGCATTTTTAAACTGAAGTGGCATTTTTAAAATAAACAGCATTTTTTTTAAAACCCACCCTTTCTATACAAAATTTCTTCAAGGGCTATTGCTATCCCAAACAAAAGAAACTGAGGAGTTACATATGGCACTTCCTCACATAATAGCTACCACAAATCCCTGTGGTTGTGGTGAGAATCAACAGATTGCTTAAATTGATGAAGACAAAGGTTTAATTGCTCATAATTTTGCCACACAGAATCATTTGGGCTAAGACTTTCCAATGCCTGGGACATTTAACTCCATTCTTATGAGAGAAAAACAGTAAGAGAACATCTAATTGGAAATTCTATGATTTGGCATATTCACACATGAGCTGAATTACAGCAGAAAAGGACATCTTCAATTCTGTTTTGCAACCTTAGTAAATTGTTCAATTTAATTTTATGTATTTGTAAATTTATTTAATTTGGTAATGTGATGGTAAGTGAATGCTAATTACTAGTACTTGGGGAGCAGGGGAGTTGAATTAATCATTGCTACATATTAAGTAACAGATTACGGCCCTAATTTTGTATGGTACTAGAGGCATAGCCTTCAAGCCTCCCTGCTGCCTCTTCTCGTGTGAACTTCCTCCAGTCTGAACTATGGTGACAGCCAGATAAAATCATTTCTAAAATGAGAGGGAGGCCTGAAATGCAAATCAGGGGAAGAAGTAGTCAGAAAGGGGTCTTCATACAGATTTGGTAGGTTATCAGGTCTTTACCTGCCTGGTAATCAATCCTGGTGCCTGATCAGCTCCAGGGGATGGACCCAGGAGGAGCACAAAGGCTCTTTATTCCCTGTGCTCATGCTGTGACTCTGCTATAAAGCCTGGTTCGCTGGGAAGGGCAAGGTGGAGCTGGACATGGGGCCTATCAGGTGACGTTAATGTTCAGTCAAGATATGGACCTTGTGTTTGAACGAGACAGACAGTCTTTGAAGAACATAATCTGTGTTGCCAACAATGGCTGGAGTGAAAGGAACTCGCTCTGGTTACCTCAGAGGATGGACCGGTAAAGCAAAGTTGGATTCTTATCAAGATGTTGGGTTTGGGGTTTTTTTAATCATTGATTCATATGGTAATGGCTGTGAATACACAATGCAAAGTCTTCAAAGGGAGGAAACATAAGAAGGGTGTCGTTTCACCCAGTTCATGTTAAGGTTCCACACTTTTGTTCTGAGTGATTTTTTTTTAAATACATAAACCTTGCTATAGGGACAAATCCTATCCATGTCTTTTCAGATTCCCTCCAATTTCAGTTGGACACAGGCTCAGCAGAAGCAGTGAGAAGCAGCAGCTCTCCTGGGGTGCTGTTTCTCAGATTGACCTTAGCTCTGTTTACCCTTGCTTCAAAAGTTTGGGCCAACATGTGCTAAATAAACTGCTGAGTGCTGGGGCGATGGGGACAGGGAGGGGGAGTTAAAAACAAATGGGATTGTGCTGAAATGAGAGTAGTGAGAGGAGCTCTAGAGAGATTGCTGTGAGTCAGCATACAGAGGCGAATCCCTTTCAATCAACAGAAAACCTTCTTCTGACATCTCTGACCCAGTTTTCAAGCATGCAGAACGTAGCTATCCAAAGTTCATGTTTCCAGTTCAGATTGAAGCACTTTCCTAAATACCCAGAGAAGCCACACTGCTATTTCTTCTGTTTCATCTTCATTTCCAGCACACTGGAAATACCCAGATACTTCAGCCATGCAGGCAGTAGTGGCTTCACCCATACAGTTTGGTTAAGAAGGGCAGTAGCTTATATTTAAGGCAGCAGAATCTCTTTTCTCTTCCGCCAAAATTCAAGTTAATCATCCCAACAGCACCCAGCTGCAAGCACAGGGGACAGAAAAGAGTTTTCAAAGCTAATGGTGTTCATTCCAACACATCATGGTTTAGACCCTCACAACCACCAATCACAGCTTTTCACAAACCATCACAGTTCCTCCCTGCTACAAGAGGTGTCTGACTATGTCACACTGAGAACTTTAGGTTTGGTCCCCCATCCATTGGCCAGCACAATATCATTGGAACAGGTTGCCCAGGGAAGTGGTGGAATCACCATCCCTGGAAGTGTCCAAAAGGCATATGGATGTGGGGACCTGGCTTAGTGGTGAGCACAGCAGCGCTGGGTTAAGAGTTGGACTCAATGATCCTAGAGGTCTTTCACAACCATAAAAATTCTATGGTTCTATCATGTGGTCATTCTCCCTTAGGTTTTTGGCAAGGGCACACTAAACAAAGCTCATCCCTCTTGACAAGTGTGAGGATGCTCAGCATTTGCTGAAGAGGCTCAGCAAGGATCAGATGTGTAGGTATTGTCCCATATCTACAGCCTTCCCAATCTGAAGGTCTTCCCAGCTAGGCCACCATCCAGGCACTAATTCTCTGGGTGCTTTGGCTGTGTGGGCCAGAGTATGGCTTTGCTGTGGCAGGGATATTCACACTGACTGTGTGGCATGTACCCTCATATACCAGCAAAGTGCTCCTTAAATAACTGTATCCTCAGGATTCAGCATATGCCTTTAAAGCATCAGGATTAACATCCCTTAAAAAAGAAAAACTGGGTAATATGAGAGCAGATATTCCCATTATCAACATATCTACGTATTTTTTAATCCCAACCAGCATGTGGTCCTGGTATTATCTCATGGCAGTATGTTCCAGAGCTTATCTGGGATAACTTTGCTTTTCATCACCTTCAAAGTTCCCTGAATATTTCCTTGTTTGTCTCTCAGGCTGCCTTTGGCTTTCTGGACAGCTCTGTTCATACTCAAAGCATCTGAGAAACAGATTCCAGCTGACCCTAAGACACTGAAAAGAAAAATAAGGCAAATGAGGTTCTCCTGGACAGCAAGCTATGATGCACAGCATTAGTGAAACCAGCACAGTGTCATCTGAGGTGAGCACAAGCCCAAGAAAACAACCTCAGTACTACACAGGGCTTTATAGCAGATCTCAAAGCCCTGAGAGTGGCTAAGTAGCCAAGAAAAGTGGGTAAAATGCAACATTTCTTAATCAAAGATGCCAACTAACCATGAATCTGATTTTGATATGAAAACTGATTGTCTAGACATGAAAATGTGGTTCTGAGTTTGAGCAAAGCATCATTGCCTCACGCCAACCACACAGAGAAATTGCGTGGAACTCGTCTTGTCTGAAAGCTCCTCACTGAGCTGTGCTGGGAATCATCAATGAGCATGATGAGACAGGGACCAGTAAGGAGAACTGGTCAGTCACTGGGCAGGAAACCATCTGGCATCAGGTTAAAAAAGTCACCCTCTAGGACCTTCCCTAGCAGAGTTCTTCCAAAAGGATCCACAGGGCAAATCTTGCTAAAGGGAATCACTAACAGTTTTGGCAGAGCTTAACAGTGTTTAGAGGCTGGAAAACTCCATCTCGGGGTCTCCAACCCATTCACCACTCCAGAAGTAGAGCTGGATGCCACATCTCTCCAGAGAAAGCTGATTACAGGCAACCTGCCATTTCCCACCAGAAGTATTTCTATGAAGCATCATTATCCTCATTTCACATCTGGGAAACTCGTCCGCATGCTGGTGACGGCACAGACAAAAGGGATTTCTTTCAGATCAGTCAGGAAGGTGACTGATTCACATAGATTTTAAATGAAAATTTGTTAAGTGTCAGATGAGAACAGTAACCGTCAGTCTTTCTCTCCCCATGGTTACATCCTTGAATTCCTCTACTGGAACAGATCTCAGGTACATCCATCCTACATCAGCATATCTAAGGGTTAAATAGGGATAACAAAGCATTTTATCTGCTGGTGGCAAAGCATTCAAAATCTATCACAAATAAAATTTTTTAAATGGCAAAGGAAGCTGTATTGATAACCGTCACAGTGGGAACTCCCTGAACTACATTTATAGTCAAAAGCAGCAAAATAGTAATGTAAGCCTGTTCAGTTCACCTTTAAAAGAAGAAAACTAGAAGGAGGGAGCTGAAATCTGTGTCACTCGATAGCTCCTGGCAAACTCTTCCTGGCTTTATGGTTATGCTTCTAAATCCTCTCAATTTAATGGTATAGGTTTCCCTATTTTTAGATCACAAATTAAGGCAGCTCTGCTTTTTCCCCTGCCTTATTTTCTAACCAGACCATGGTTATTAAACTTAGCAGCAAAGAAGCAAGAGCACCCTTTAAATTAAAAAAAACCAAACCACTGTACAAGTAGAATAACCACATGGCTGGAGAAAGAAAATCACTCCCAGGGGTTGACAGACCTCTTGAGTTCCCACTTCAGTGGCCCAGGAGGCAGGGCTGGTGCTGGGACTCCCGGGGCCCCAGAGGTGCCAGGACATTTGGGACTGACGGAGGAGCTGCCTTGGCACAAGGCTCCCCTCGAGCACAGGTCACCCACAGCAAGTGTCAGCCCACAACACTTGGACTGGACTGTGACCAAACAACCCCCAGTTTAGTGCAATAATCAGGGTGAATTTGGCACCTTGCTGCCTCCTCTCTGCCTGGCTGCAGCAGGGCTGGGGGTGTCTGCACCGGGAGGGCATGCTGTCCTCCAGACTGTTTTGAAACAACAAGAAAAAAGCTTATCATAATCCTCCTGGCAATTAGAGCCTGGCTGGCTGCAAAGTGCAATACATTTATCAAAACCTCCTTTGAAGGTGCTGAGGGAAGTGAATTTGAAGCTGTTGGGGACTGCAGAAGTAAGAGAGGCCAGCTGCTCCCGGGGAGCCTGAACTGGGGTGAGGGGGCAGAGGGAGGAGGGAGAATTTCCTTGTCTGGGACATTCCCGTTTTCCATCAGCCTGCTTGTGCGAGGATAAATAACTCGTTATCTCACTGCGTCTCTCGAAAGCTCAGCTGATTACAGCTGGCACGCTTAGGGAGCTCTTCCTGCAAAGTTTGCCAAAAAATTAGCCACTCCTGGAGCCATAAATCATCCCAAACCGGGCTTCTTCTGCCCTCACCCCCACCAATGTTAGAAAAACCCAAACTTTAAAATTTTTTTTAAAAAATAGAAAGTTGCCAGTTTTGTGAATGTCAGGAGGACAAAACTGGCAGCTTTTGCCATTTTTAAGACATGTATCAGCACAAGCTTCCCAGAGGCAATTCATACACAGCAACATGTTGAAGGGGCTCATCTCCCCTTGCCATACAACAAGGCTCTGGTCCAGCAGCATGAGGCAGGATTAAAACAGTGTAGTCTTGTAAAAACCATCTAAAGTAACAGGCAGGAGCCTGTTCCCAGAACCTCTACCGGCACAGACTGGGTACTGGCGTCTGATTAAATTCTCTAGACCCCTTTAATTTCCAACCTAGTGCCTGCTACTCTCTCTGCAGCTCCTACAGACCTCTAGACGTGTTTTGGGACATGTTTTTCCCTCTCCCTGCTCCTCACAATTGCAAGTCACCTCCTTAGAGGGCAGGGGGAGGAAAATTGCTCTTGATGCTGTCTGTTCTCATCTGCTTCCCTCTGTCCAGTGTGGGCATGCAACCCTTGGCCACAGGACGCAGGACACCCTCCTTCTCTTGGAGAAAAGACCATCGTCCCTCTAAGCAAAGACCATATTCCTGGATTTTTATGCTATAATGGAAGTGGTCTCCCTCCAGCAGACAGGGAGATGGAACAGGACACCAAGCCTCCCCTGCCTTATGGGAAGGAGCTGAGTCCAGCTCATGGTGCAGCCACCCAGAACTGCGAGGGCTCTTTGCAAGAGCTTGATGGCACACACAAGCCCTCAGCACGAAAAAGGGTGCCAGAATAGGGAGTGAAAGCCATGGAAGAATGGGAATAAGGAGATGGGAAGGTAAAGATGAATTAAAGATTAATTAAATTGCCCTGAGCAAACTGTCTGCACAGAGCAGGACCCCTTGTCATGTCCCTACATCTCCACATCCACTTCCAAAACAGCTTTTCTCTTCTGCAAGGTTTTGTTCATCCAAAACCACTGAACAATCACTGCCTTGAGTACTATTTTAATCATTCCCAAATGCCTTTCCTTTGGAGGATTCCTGCTGAGATCCCAAGCTGGGTTCTCCACTGGAGTAAATCAGCCCAGCTACTGTAACTGGGCTGCTGATTTACATCTCCTAGAGATCCACCCTCCTCCCAACAAACTCCACTCCCTATGCTCACCCCTGCACAAACCTCATCTGAAAAATTCCTGGCAAAACCTTGCTGTGCATCCTCCCCTGCACAGGGCTGTTCTTGGGATTTAAGGAATGTGGGCATTATATTGCTATGAAAAGGGGCACCGTACTGAATTTGTACAGGGGAAGGTTGCAGGGATGAGAGCTGGGGTGTAGTGGCCTTACATCTGTGACAATGTCACAGGGATGACAACAGAAAAAAACTTTGATCAGCCCCAGAGTACAAACGCAGGTTTATATCCTTGCCATCTGGCAGAGTATCATGTTAAGAGCTGAGTAGACAACAGTGGCTGCTGCTACACAGTGTACTATATACCAATAAAAGCTGAATGGATCTGCAATAAATCACACTTTTGAAATAGCTGTAAAAGGAAAATCTAGGCCACTAAGTGTTGTTAGAAACAATGTCCTTATATTTTTTTCCCTTTCCCTTGCTATTCTTACTATTCTCCTCTGTCTTGCTTCTGCTCTTGGGATTCCTCTTCCCTCCCTTTTCCCAGCCCTGGTGGCTGCACAGAGAGCTATCAAGTGAAATGCTGAACCTAAACTAAAGGCTGTGTTCATTTAACAAGCATTAAGTATCGGTCAGGAGGGGCAGACTGGCAGCTGCCTTCACAGCTGAGGCCAATCCCCCTCCATAAATGGCAAAGCACAGCATCCCCATGAATGGCAGAGGTGGCTGCAGTCTCTTCTTTCCTGCTTCTTCCTCCCCTCCTCAGCACAAAGGCATACAAGACCCACATTGACCCAGAGACCCATGGATAAAACCCTGCATTAGTGTAATCATCGTCTTTTGCACTTCCACAGACCTTCTTCAGCACAAGATGCTCCAATCATTCCCTGGGCCTTGCCCAGAGCAGCTACAAACTCCCAGCTGTGATCAAGCCACCACTGCTTAGTGGTGAACACTGCTCTGCAAACATCTCAAAGGCAAATGTCTCAGATCAAATGCCTTTTACTAGAAACTAAGTGGACACACTCTACCCTGCGCTTCCCACATGCCAAAAGCTCAGACACACGCGGGAGTGCCTTACATGTTGCTATTTAGGCTGCCAAGAGACTGAGTATCCCTCTGATGGGGATCAGGAGAACAAAACCTTATTTCACTCATGAGTTCACCATAGCTTAAGGATATTTGCCCAAGTTAGTAACAAAGTCAGCAAGAGACTGGTTCCCAGAAATCAGTTTCAACACCAAGACCACCACTCCTGCGTTATTTAACCTCACAGACCACAAAGCTCAACCCAAAACATCATTCTTCACACCAAGCTGTATAAAATGTCTCAGCGACCAAATCATCACATGGAGAGACACAAATACAGAAATGCCAAGAGGGACTCTCCAGTGACGCCCTGGAGAAAACACCATGGAAAATGGCACATCTTCTAAGGGACCCCATGGGATCTCTTCTCTCTCTTTTGGGTATGTATTTCCCATTAAATGGGTAAGAGTATCACCCAGCAATTAGATGGAAGAAAAATCTAGCCTGGCAGTTAGGTCTCATAGTTACAAAGTTTTCCTATCAGGAAATACAAGGGTCTCAGAAGGGAAGCAATGGAAATGATCACTCGAAACGACGGAACCGGCTGCTGGACTAGACGCTACAGGCAACAGTCGTGACCTGGCAGGAAAACCCAATCGCTCTATTCTTCCTCTTTGGCATCTGTGATCCTACAATTGCTCAGTCATTTCAATAAATCCTTCAGCTCCTCTATCTGATTTAATTTTTTTTTTTAATGGGCTGAATTCTACAAAGACCTCACTACCCATCATTCAGGCCAGCTTTTTGTCTTCAGTTGCAACTGTGATCTTCCCAAATGTGCTCAGCACCCAAGAGCTGTCTTTGGAAAGTCCCAGGGGAGGTGGCATTACTTTGCCAAGGCTCTGAAGCACTAAGTGCATTTTTGATGGCTGCCTGACTCTTCAACAGGAAGAAATGTTTGCATGATGCTTTTGTGGATGTTCACACTGTCAAAAGGGCTAGATACTATTTTCCCAAAGTAACTTGAACCATTTAAAGAACTTCTCCAGGAAAACCAGTTGAGTATCTCTGACATCTGCACTACCACAGACACTCTGGTATTAACCATCCCCTTTATCTCATTATATTTTTGTTGATAGCTGAACTATGCAATGCAGTGGTTCTGGCATCCCAGCAATGGCCAGTTATCAGGAGCAAGAAAGCACAAGGTCTGGGAACTCATCGAAAACATTCAGAGGCGATACGTGAGGGACTGGGAGAGATTACACAGGGCTTGCTGGGGCTCCAGGAATTCCTGCAATTCAGGGGTTACATGGCAAGATTTCTTTTTTGCATGGGACAGCAGCAAGCAGGAAGACGGAGTTTCCATTTCTCTTTAAAGTTGTTTTCCCAAAACTGTCACACATACACAGCTTCTCCTGGTTTTTTTCCCACTATTTCAACCAGCTGGGGTACTCGGGGCAAGTCCTTAGAGTAACAACCCTCATGTACAGTGAGAGGCTCAACTAGGCTCTCCTTTCACCAGGAGCTAAACTCTGGAGCCTGACTGACAACATCCACAGTTGCCTGCCCAGCAATTCACCACTTAGAAAGGGCTAATTAGTATGAGGTAATTAGTTTCACGCAAAGAATTTTTGAAAATTCTTTGTTTGAAATGTTTGAAATAACATACACATAATCTGTGTATGTAAGGTCACCCATCCTACATTTTGTTCAACTACCTTTTTTTTTCTCTGCTGCTGAAAGAGATCCCAGAAAGACGATGTAAGACACCTAAACCAGGCAGATGCCTGAGATTCAGAGAATCAAGCGTTAAACATACTTAAATGCCTAAAGATGCAACTTCTACCCCAAAGGCTTCTGAAGTAACAGGCATATAAAATGTGCAAGTTTCATGGATGATGCTAATTATCCCAGAAGCTCATCTCCCTTTCCTATACACTTCCAAACCTAGGTTCTTGCTTTTCCAGAGGAAACAAACAAGGCAACACAGAAGTGATCCAGCAGAAGACAGAAGTGCTGACAACGAGGTCTGGCCACAGTTGTGGCTGAATTCATTTGCCACTGGGCTCCTGCCTGGTCATGGGGCAGCTGTGAAAACAAGGCCATTGGGAAAGCACCACGTGAAGCCAGAGTGGAAATGCCAACACAACCCCAAAGCAACAGCAGCCAACCCTAACCACAGACGCTACAGTGGCAGCTTTCTTACATTGTTATTGTTTTTCCCTAGAATAGCCTGTAAGATAACAAGAGGCAGTGATTAGCTAAGTGCCATCCTCTTTGATACGTGTCTGCCCATTATCTGCTCCTGACACCTAACATCTAATTGCACTGCAACACCCCAGCAGAACAGCCTGTCCCAAGAGGGGCTGATTTTTTTTTTTTTAAAAAGAAAATTTAAAACAAAATAAAGAATTTTTTTTTTTTTTAAAGAGGAGAAAAGAGGGCTTTCTGGCACATCCAAGGAATTAAAAGTTTGCACTCCAGCAGCGTTAGGATGTTGGAATGGGGATTTCAACAGCAACAGTGCTGGAAAGGTTGGCTACCTCTCAGAAGCACACCCGGATTCCAAACTTGGGTCTGGTAAGATTTCCCAGCCACAAAAATAGCCACATGCTCCCTGTCAACAAGACCTGGGCTCTTCCCTCTTCCCTTCCTGTTTATAACACATCTTCTCAAGGATGTCAGCAAAATCAGCAGCTCTCTGTGCTCCAGAGACAGCCCCTGCCTCGCCATGTGAAAAATCTCCACAGAAAAAACAACAGGGGAGAGGAAGAACTATCACTCTCTTGCCATCTTTTTTTTTTTTTGACTGCTTTTTTTTTTTAATGGTTCATTTCAATGATTCTGTTTGCCAAGAAAACACATGAACAACATTAACACAGTGGAAGAGCAACATACCAAGCCCTGTGGGCTCTGGGACTGAGACAAGCCATCCTTACCCCAGAATGCAAGACTGAGTCCCCCATAAACATGACACTGTTCAAGTGTTTGTTGCAAACAGAAAGGTGTCATATTTAGGAACTTCATGTTTTCCATGCTGGAGAGAGAAAAATATTTGGACAAGGACATGAGAGGGAAAGCTGTGTCTCCACAAGCACCACAAGCAATGCACAAACACACACAGCATCAGCTAGAGACAAATACATGTCCCTTTGTCTCTTGTTTTTCTCATTTTACTCTTATTTCAGCTTTTTCTCAGGAAGAAGGTTACAGTTTACCACCTGTCCAAGATGCGGGGTCAAGTCTCTCATTCTCCCTCTTTTAAAAGGGAAAATACATTTCATTCCAGATCAGAGATTTGATCATGGAGACCCATATACTGAGCTAACAACCTGAACTCAAGATGAGCAGCACCTCGCTATCCTTCTCTTCCTGTGTCTTGGCCTTTTTAATGTAAATATTCCTATTTACATTTTCTTCTAATACAACTACATTGGTCTCAACAAAAATACCAAAACAATTTCAGGAAAGCTTCATTTCCCAAAAAATATCTCCATCACCTCTAGTGGTAACTTAACTCTCTCTAAGTACGCACAAGACAAGCCCAGCTGCAATGTGTGTGTTGTGTAAAGCTGGTGAGACTCTGCTGAAGTCAGCAGATGTGGTGTGGATTTGCAGTTCTTTCTTGGAATGAAAAACTTTTCCTTCTATTTATCACACACTTCCTTGCTAAAGAAACACCCTTAAAATGGCATTCACATTTTCAGTAAATGCTTTAGAAAAAGAAACAAAAAAGACCATAAATTACCAGGAAAAAAAAACTAAAATACCTTCCTACGCAATGGCAAAAATAGCCTGTAATCCAAGTTTTGCTGTTAAGCTGACACAAAGTTGGACTCATCCTGATCTTGCCCTTAACATGACTGCTCAGTCACTCTAATTTAAACAGGCAGCAGAAAGCTGTTCTCATGCAAATAATATACAAATCTGCCATGAACTGGTAATACTTAGCTTCATTTGACAGCCATTCATACCATAGACAAGTATTGATGATAAATAAAGATAAAGAATGAGAAACTTGTGTTTAAGTCCTAAGCAATTAATAACTAAAGACAGACACGGGCAGATGAAATCTGTCAGCACATGGAAAGGGTCCACTAATTGCATTGCACATAAGTTGCAAAAGTACACAGCTTGTACTGTTTTGTTTTTCAGAAAAATAAGCTTATGAGTTTAAAATTATGATGTTTATCTGTGGTTGCAGCTCCCCCCTGAACAGGATGATGCCACATCTGCCAGGCATCTTTCAGTCCTATCCTCGTTCCTCTGCTCTACAAGAGAAGTGGGACACCAACAGCACCCCCCTTGTACTTAGATTTTCCTCCTGTTAGTCAGGTGACTTTCCTGTTGGCTTAACTTCCTTTTCTTTAATGTCTCTAAGGCTGAGCTTTCCAACATAAGCCCCATTCACATTTAATCTCTACCTCTATTTAACTTGTCAGGGCTCTAATAAATGAGGAGAGCACTCTTGGCCAAAGGTTTTCCTCTGATCTGCTTGGTCTGAACAGGCCCTCGGAAGTGGATATGAACTCCAAATGACACAGCTCACAGCTGGGAGGATGCAGGCACCCCAGCCACCCTGCACACCCACCATGGAATCAGGGAGGGTGGGAAAGACCTCTGGGATCATCCAGTCCAACCTAAGCCCCAACATCATCGCCATGGCCCTGAGTGCCTCTCCTCAAACCCTCCAGGGAAGGGGACTCCACCACTGCACCCCTTCAGACTGAGACACACCAGGCTCCAGCTCCCACCTTAGCCTTGCTGGAAGGTCACAGTCAATCCCTGGGAGAAGGGAGAGAACAGTCACACAGTGAAAATGGCCACTAAGTAGGTTAAATGAAAGCAATTTTGAGGACTGGAGAAGGCTGGGATGCTGGGCTCACCACAGTGTCCTCTCACCTTGGAAAGAGACCACCTTAGAGAGACACTCTGCATTTTTTTTCAGGAGCAGGAACTAATCCCACTCTTTTGGTCCCCAGAGAGCTGCTTTGCCCCTGAGGACTAATTCACTAGTGCAACTTACACTGGCACAAATCCCATAAATACCCTTTAAATGAAAGTGAAGGACAAGTGATGGGACAAGAGCTGACCCTGGCCACAAACCCCATAAAGAAAGGCTCTAACTGCAGTGCTTCAGAAATCTTGCTTCTATTTGAGCAGACTTTCATCCCTTTTTTCCCTGCAACCCTCAGTGTCCTCTCTGCTCACAGCTCCAAAGCTGACTCTCAGTCACCAGCACCTTTCTCTCTCTCCCTTCTGCAGTGCCCTGACACAGTCCCCCACCCTCACCAACCAGCACTGACCCTCCCCACACACACAGGGCACCCCAGCCCTCCCCACCTTGTGTGTTCCACCTGCCATGTCACACCCTGCCCACCCCACCACCAACCCCACCCCTCACGACCCCACTGCGACAGTCCAGACCACTCACTCAGCAGACAGAACGAAGGACAAGCCCTTCTCTGCCTCAGCTGCCCATTTTTCCTCCCACCAACCTCCACAACAGTCGACATTTATCTGAAAAAAGTCACCTTTGAAGCCAAACCCCGTGTTGGGGTTGGATGCTGGGAAGCGGGGGCTTTTCCCGTCCATGCTGCCCAAACACTCCGGCAGGCAGCACTATCTCAGCTTGGCTCCCTCCTCAGCCCCAGACAAACGTGGCTTCCCTCTTGACTTGCTATTTAAAACCTGTCTCACATTGGCACATGGAGGTTTCAGATTAACGAGCTGCAGCCATCAGCAGGCGGGTGGTGTCCCTGTCCCCTGCACAGTGCCAGGTGTCCCCACAGCAGAGCTTCTGCCTCCTCCGTGTCACACCAATCCATTTATTTACTGGTGGCTTTGTCTGACTGTTTAATTTAAGGAAAATTATTCCCTAAAACACATCAGAAGCTCCAGCTGCAGGGGAGTGGAGGCTCAGTTGGATATATTGCATAAATTTAAGGGTTTATTGCGTTTACACATCCCCTCTCAGCACACTTTACCAGAATAGCTCTTTATCTGCAGACACGGCTCGTTGACCCGAGCTGAACGTGGAGCTTGTACCAAGGTGAACAGCAGAACTGAAACCACTTGGCTCCCTGAGCTGTGTCCCTCCTCCCAGCCTGCTCCCTCAAGAGCCCACAGCTGCCCAGCCCACTGCACAGGGCACTGAAAACCTCCCCATCCAGAGGCTGGCATGAGGAAGGTGTTTTGTTTCATGTACAATTTCAGAGAGTTTGAAATCCAGACCGAATGGGAGCAGCAGTAACACCAGAAGTGTGGAAATCATCTTACAAGGAAAATCTTATTTTCCTTTAGAAAATAATGGACCTGCTGGAGCGAGTCCAGGGGAGGCCACGAAGATGCTCAGAGGGCTGGAGCACCTCTGCTACGGAGAGAGGCTGGGAGAGCTGGGGGTGCTCAGCCTGGAGAAAAGAAGGCCCTAGGGAGACCTTCTACCACCTTCCACTACCTAAAGAAGATTTATAAAAAAGAACCCTGCACAGGCAGATAGGACAAGGGAGAATGGCTTTAAAGTAACAAAAAAGGAGAGACTTAGATTAAATGTTAGGAAGAAATTCTTTACTGTGAGGGTGGTGAGCGACTGGACCAGGTTGCCCAGGCAAGCTGTGGATGCCCCATCCCTGGAAGCATTCAAAGCCGGGTTGGATGAGGCTCTGACCAACCTGGTCTCGTGGGTGGCAGCCTTGCCCAGGCAGGGGGGTTGGAATGAAATGATCTTTAAGATCTGTTTCAATCCAAGGCATTCTATAATTCTATGATGATTTTTCAAGAGGATTGTCTACATTTCAGGTTCGGCAAAGCCCACACAACTTTGGGGGGTACTTTAATTTCAACGGGATAGGACTGCAATTTCTGAAGGAAAATAGTTATTTTCCTTTATATATATATATTTTTTACTCTCTATATCAGAGGTAATGTAATTACATAAACACAAAATAGAAGAATGTGTATTTGTCATTCTTTGACACCCAGGGCAGTCATTTGCAGCCATGTAAAACAGGTTAAAGCCCTGTCACGTGAACACAGTAAGGTTTTACATGATTATTATGGCAGTTCCACCAAGGTCCCAGTCAGGATGGGATCCCTGATTGAATGAGGTACAGTGCAAACACTGTACCACTTTCCAAATGGGCAGACCAGAAACAAAACAGGAGGATGAACAGAGCTATGAAAGGAACTGGCCATGGTTCCACAGGAGATTGATTCTAGGGCCAGGAATCACCCCAAAGACAGGTCACACCAAGCTTTGCACAGGTTTGCATAACAGAAAGTGAGCAGACACTTTAAAATCAGACTTATTGCATAGGGAAACATGGGTTTAGGGCACCAACAATGCAGACATACTTGACAGGAGCCTCCTCTTTGCAGCTCACAGCTGCACTCCTGCTCTCTGTGGCAAACGAGCACCAAAACAGCATCATCAGTAAATGGCGACATCATTTAATATCTTTGCATTCTTAGTGCACCTGGCCAAGAAAAAGAGCAGGCATTTTATGTTGATTTGAGATGCAGGTGAACAGTCCAGTGCTCCCAGGATTTAGCTGTATTGCAGGATGAGACTCCTGGGGAGACCAGTGCCGGGTAGAGGAAAAGAAATAGTCAGCAAGAGGATTAATCTAAACAGTTGCAAGAGGATTGACAGTGGTGGACCCTGGGTGATAAAAACCAGGCGCAAAACACAAAATTACTTTAACACTCAGAAACAACTCAAAAAGCCCCACAGGAACACGGGCAGACATTTATGTCATCCTTGTGTGAGCACAAGGCAGCAACGTGCAGATGGTGAATAGCTCAGGATGATCTGAAGGGTTGAAGTGACAACCCCAAAGCTGCTGGACGGGAAGAGACTCAACCACAGCGGGTGCAGCCTCGCAGGAATTTGTAGGCCCAGTTCGGTATTTCACATAGCCGTGCTGTGTCCTACATGCCATGGATTGCGTGCTCCTTTCCGCATGCCCAGCAAGGGCAGCACAGCAGCAAGGTGGCATCGTGCCTCAGGTAATGCCATCAAGTCACAGCATCCAAAGAAGGGGCTGGAAGCTGGAGGGACAATTTGCGGGGCTGCACCAACTTTGTTACCTGCTAAAGTGTTGGTGCATAATAAAAAAGCAGCTTCTGTGGAAGATGCCTGAATGAAAAAGAACAGGGATTTTGTTCTAACCCTAGGAGCTGAAATCAGTGGAAAATCTGGCCTATGATCCCTACAAGACAAGACACATCCTAGGCTCAAAAGCCACCATCAGGCCCAGCAGAGCTGAAACTGTGGATAGAAAATCACTGTGACCCTCAAGCCCATCACCAGTTCTTCTGTGTCCCTTCAGATTCAGATAAGGAGAACAGATATTAAATCCAGAGCAGATCTGTGGTTTAGGGCTCCAGCACTAAGAGAGAGGTTTTGCCTTACTTATTTATACGTTCCAGTCATACATAAACAAAGAATATAATCTGTTTTTGAGGATTTAAAGTCTGTGGATCTCACTGTCCATGTTAAGGTGCTTGGCTGGTGCCATCATCAGATCTTGATTTTCCCCCCACCTAACGTTTTAGAAAGGGAAGGAGCACAGGGACCAACCTCCTGTACTCAGACACCTGTGTATAGAGGCAGTGCCTTGCATCTGGGGGTTGATTTGTAACAAGAAGGGGAAGAAGAGAGATAAACTTCTCTCCAAACTCACACACCACCTGTCCAGGTGGTCAGCTTGCCTCCAGTGGTCTCACTTTGGCACACTACCCACTGGATTTGGGCTGTGAAACTTTGAGCTGCAATACATCCCTAAAAGTAACAGCCACCAGAAAAGAAAGAGGAAAAGGTCCGGGTATCCTGCAAAATGTAACTAGCAGGAATTAAAATGTAAAAGAAACACCCTCCGGGGTCTTCACAGAAGCTATAAACCCAAGCAACTGTTTTGCCAGGTGTTACTGCGCAGTGCCTGCTGTTAAAGCGACTCTTTGCTGGCGCCGCGCCTGTCTCATCTTCCCAGTGCCCCTGAGCCCACTGGGCAGGCAGTGCTGAGCTGGGCAGCCAGGGAAGTTATTAGCCAGCCCCGCTCGGCAAGGGCTGTGCTGGCGCCGGGCTTTAAGCAGCTGAATGAAGTGTTGTCATTTCCCAGCTGGGAGTGGGAAAGAGCACGGCGCTGCTTCCTGATGCTGTTATTTTATTTTGCAGCAGCTTCCCCTTCCCGCTGTCTGAATGTCACAGATTACTTCACTGCTGTGCGAGCCTGGGAGGGGGGAGCAGAGGGGGAAGTGAAAAATCTGGCAAGCGCTTCCCAAACTGCCGGCATCCCCGATGCCCCAGCAGCTGCATAGAAAGCAGAGGCTGGAAGGGATGGGTGGCAAGTTCAGCTTTCGGGAAGCAAGAGCCATGCACAGGTCGGTAACACACCTGCCATGGTCTGCAAACACCCACAGACCCCACTCTCACTCTCATCTATTTAACCCCTCTGCATTAAGGCTGGGGATGTCTTGCTGGCTTAGTAAATATAAGCCCTGAGCTGCTTTTTGGAGCCTGTCAGCAGTGCTCTTTTGTCAAGCAGAGGCCTTCCTGTCAAGTGATACAAAGTGCTTGCTCTCCTTTTCCCCTTGGGATCCGCACACGCTTCCTCCTGCAGCAGCCCCAGCCTTTGTCAGCCCGCGGGAGCGGGGCAGCTGGCAGGACTCCCGAGAGCCTGGCAGGGAGACCACTCTGCACAGCCCTGGAGATCACCACTGCACTGCATGACAAGGGCCCGGCCAGGGGAGGCAGTGGGAAATTCTGGGGATGAGGGTGGAGAATGGCAGGCATCACCAGTGAGGCTGATCAGAACAAGTGCAGCAGCCCCACAATTTCATACAGCTTACAGAGCTCCTTCCCACAGCAGGACTAAGCTGTCCAGCCAGGGCTGGACTGAAGCACTTAGAGAAATAACACAAATAACTAAGAATAAGAAACAAAAGAGATATGCCATGATTTCCCCAATGATGCTACACAGCTACAGCAGCAGCAGTGAGAATGTCAAGTTCTCTGGCATTCAGGAGTCTTTCACCACAGCATCCTTGTCTTCACTCATGTCTGAAATTTTACCCGGCTATGGCCCTGTTTTGTTGAATTGGCTCCATATCTGCAAATTTACACAGCTGGGATAATCTGACACAGCTGGGGTAACCTAACGGTGACCTATGATGCAGCCACTATCAGGTAGGTCCATATTCTCTTTCCTTTGCTGCCTGGTTTAGTGGAAGCTCTTCCCTCTGTGCCTTGGATTTAGAAAGCAGGGACAAGGGTGCCAACAACCTCTGTAAAGCATTTTAAGACTTCTCCTCTAACAGAACACCCACTAATTTCAGCAGGACTGTTGCCTGAATCAGGCAGTACTCTGAGCCCAGAGGGTAGGCTGAGGCTACTAAAATCATCCTTTGTTTTCAGACAAAAAGAAGATGCAAATAAAAGTATTCCCCTTAACTTGTTCATTCTGAACAAGGTGGAAAGTGCTTTCTTCAGTATGTAAACACAGGGCAGCATGGAATGCCATCTCGACAGTCTTGTTTGCAGGTTCCCCCCAGAACCGCCATGTCAGAAACAACTGTCATATCTGTAACACCTAGTAAGAGTTGTGTGTTGTCAGAAGCAAATAAATTTAAAACATTTGCAATTTTTAAGTTTAAAGAGCACATTGAAATCACTGCAGAAAATGCAAAAAAGTCAGACTTAATGGCAAAATTAGTGTCCCAAGAAAGCCTTCTCCTCTGACTGCAATGGAGGTCCTGAATCACATTCTCCAAGTGAAGGGTAGAGCAGGGCAGGGTAGGGCAGCAAGCAGGTGGGACCACTTCTCTCAGCAGCAGTACCAGCTTGTGGAGAATGAAAAGTAGCAATTTTAAACACTGCCAGCTCCAGGCCAAAGGACAGATAACACTTGGCAGTGCACAGCCCTGCCCTGTAGTAATTCAGGCTAGGAAGCACTGACCAGGACACAGCCACGCAGAGTTGAAGCAGACAGGTTGCATTAAATCCCATGTGAACATGCAGCCTCAGGCTCTGATGTCGGGGTTGAGGGAGTGTAATTCTCCACTGATCCCTGGGGTGATGGGAAAAACGCTATCCTCACATCCCTCAAGGCACAAAGAAAATCTTTTCGTTCTCACTTCTTCTTCACCCCTCTTAAAGTGATGGCATTCCTCACCAGCTGTAATCAGCACGCACACTCTCCCAAAGTGCCATTTAATACCGTCACACAAAACTGCTGCGTGACCCACTTTGGGTTATTATGTGCAATAATTATAAGACACCACAGTCCCACTCTGCCAGGCTGCAAGAGGCTTTCTGCAAGGGCATTCCCTCAATTCCCCCTTCCTGTGGACTCTCAGCTACATGCCTGGGAGATGGACAGCATTTCTCTCCACCGCATCCACCCCCACCTCCACTTAATTTCATGCTTGGACTGTGACTACACTAACAGGGCATATCGAGTTTCTCCCTCGTACACTGATTAAACCGACATGGTGCTTTGCACAGTCTTTCACGGACTCCTTATCTCAGTAACAAGAGGGAGGAAAAAGCACAAGGACAACTCTGAGCAAAGCAACGCTGTCTCCTTTCCTGGCACTGGCAGAAGTCTCTTTGGGAAACGCTGTGCACCCTCTGTCAGGAAGCTGAAAGAGAAAAGTTACGACAGCTCAAGGGCTCGTCAGGGCAGGCCGGTCCTGGTAAGCGGGAAATTCTGGTGGTCTCTTTAACTACATTTTCCAACCTTTTCAATGTATTTTTCAACTGTATCAGATTGAGGAGATGGGTAGAGATCAGAGGCTCGGAGAGTTGGTGTTTCAGAAGTGGTCTGTTCCTGGGAACCCTGCAAGAGATGCCCAGGAGTGGGCAGTGCCCTGCCTTACCATAGTGCATGCCTATGGCAACCAGGATCATGGCTACTGTTTCAGAGCACTGAACCCACAGCTGAAGTGCTGTCACTTTCCATCAGTCCAAAATTCACCAGTTCAATTTTAACCAAACTATTTTCCCAATACTGTCTTGTCTTCCAGGCTTTGGTGTTGTTGAATGTAACCTAGCAAGTTTTCTGGAGAAAGCTTTTCTGGAGAAACATCTTGCTCCAGGACTAAAAAAATACATAAAAATATGAAATGGAGGATTTTAATGTACTCCTATTCCTTTGATTTTTCACAAGGTCATAAAAGAAGGGAATATTCCGAGGCCCACAATAGTTACAGAGGGAACTGCCACCATACCAGGATAAATCAGTGGCAGAGCTATGGACAGAGGCAGGGATGGGAGACAGCTCTCCTGGCTTTAGGGCCTTGAGTCACTCCAAACATAAGACATCCAGAGCAGCACAAGACACACCAGGTCATCCATATGGAGCTGGCAAACAGGACACTGAGCCTATGGGATGCCTCCATTCCTACAGGGTAACAGAGCCTTGGGTAGAAGTCCACATCTACCAGTTATCTGTGTTTGGAAAAGCAAATCACAGCCCGGATTTCTACAATGCAGCTGTCCACGTTCAAGGCAGCTCCCTTCAGCTCCCTGTACCAAGTACAGAGAGATTCTGTTCATCTCATCCTAATGCAGGCACTGAGGACAGGTCAGATGATTCCCACACCAGGTCTCAGCCCACAGCCCAGCCCACTCTCACCAAAGACTCCTCCTGACAGGATCTTCAGGCAGCAACAGAGCAGCAAGCACACACGCTGTCAAATAAGGATGGCCCCAAATCAAAGACTTCATCAATCCTGGGATTGGAAGCTTTAAGAGACCTTTCGAAAAGGCATTACTTTGCTTTTCTCTCCTGTCTTGTTCTTGGGTTCAAGCCAACTACAAAACTTCTTTGGTACCTTAAGACAGACTTTTCACTCCTCATGGGCTTGTGAAGCACTCACAGCTCCTTTCAGCTCCTACTACAACCATTCAACACCTTCGCAAGTTCCTTGGTTTCTCAAAGGAGCCAGCCCAGCATCTGCAGAGTCAATTATAGGAGAGCACAATGCAAGTATAGAAGAACAGACTCTGTTTCCAACCCACACATCAGAGGCTTTGCTTAGAGGACCTCCAAATCTATCACAAGCTTACTAGCTACCTTCAAATCCCCTTGCCACAACCGTTGCAAAGAGGGCAGCACCTAGAAGAGGAATGAGAGCGGATTTCAGAGGTGGATTGATTACCTGGACACACCCCACTGACGCAAAGACTCAGCTTTTCCAGCAGACCCTTTGTTTGTCACCAAAATCCATTTTTGACAGAGACTTGTTCTATTAACACAGACCCACAGGTGACATGTGCAGTCTAAAACAGGCTGTTTTCAGGAGGATACTTCCTTGTTAGGCTCGGGTTTTTTGATGACACCACAGAATTACAGCTGATACCACTGCTGAGTGGAGAGGTTATCCTTACAGAGAGATGGTCTGCTGTAAAGTGCTTTCACACACACATAAACACACACACACACATGCATGCTGAGTTTGCCTGGGCTGGTTAAAACACCACAGCACTTATTGCTCCTTGAGGCCTATGAGTTCACTTCCAGGCTCCCGGCCAGCTTGGAAATCACATAACCCACGTGAGCAGCAAGGTTGTAAGGAGACGTTTGTCAAGAAAAAAATAGTTCCTGAGTGCTGTTCCCTGCAGGACACATCTCAGCAACCCTGAAACCATGATAGTAACTAGTCAACACTTTGGGGACTATCCTTGGTGAGGTCAGCCAAAAATGACTGCCCACCATCACAAGTGAGAACGCTGCCATGCTGAGGATAAAGAAGAAAGCACCTCCTAGGCCTCGCTCTTTTTTGCAGAGAAGCACAGCAATTTTAGTCATGTTCTAGTCTTTTATGTCAAGTAAAAGGACCAAAGAGGCTCAAAAGCGATGTAAATCATTCATGCAGTCTAGAAAAGGCAGCAGAGCACAGGGCACCTTTCAAAGAAACACCACCCAGGGCACCTTGCAAACACCAGCCCAAGGGACATGAGGAGGATGCCAGGTAACCAGAGGATGGCACACTGAAGAGGCATGGAGCAGCAGCCCATGGCCTTACATGGTCCACAGGCCTCCTCATTTATAGAGCTGCTAGAAAGACTGCAAACCACCATGGGTGTCTCTTTCCTCCAGCAGAGTAACACACAGTGGACAGACAGCAAGGCAGAGAAATGAGTCTCAGAGCTCAATATTGATGCAAGGTCTTTTTCCCCAAACTGTGCTGGCCCTTCAAAAACCCTTCCCATTGTGTCCTCTCTCTCCAGCACCTGGTCCACCAGCTTCACCTGGATCACAACGGGGTGAGAAGTGGTTCTGAGACATAATGGGGGTGAAGGTCACCCTGTCAGGCCAAATTCAGATACCTCACAAGCACATGCCATCACCGGAGAAGGGAACGGGGATTTGGCCCTTCATACGGGGAGGAAATTTGTGCTTAAGACAAGGTAAAGTCAGGGCAAACCCCTCGTGCATCACGGTGTGACAATCTGCATGAAAACACAGCCATTGATATAATCAGGTTTCCCATCCCTAACATTCATCTTGTTCTTCTCTTGTTTTAATTTTTGCTGATAAGAGGTAGCTCATTATTCAGGGGGAAGGGGAGGCCGCCTATGTTTTTTTCACATTAAATTGTGGCAGCAGTGCACAGAGAAGCACAGCACTTCCCCTCTCTCACCGGGTAAGCTGCAGCACAAAGGCTTGGGGCTGATCTCACATCCTCTCCAACAATTAAAAGTCAAGGCCAGCAGCACAGCCAAAACTTGACACGCTCTTTTAGAGAACAAAGGTCACTAGATTGAAGTCTTCACTCCCTGCTTTGGCTGAAGCAGCATGAAACATCCTCTTCAAAACCTAAGGCAGTTGAATCTTTATCAGGTGATGATGGCTTTTTGGAGAATAAAGACAACTGACCTCTGTGTCTTCCCTCCTACTGTTCCACAAGAAACCTTCAGGCTGCCTAATTAGTATAAATCATTTTCCAGTAAGTGCTCCTGCCCTATGGCGGCCTCATCAGACACCAGGTCCAGAGATAAAGCTTTGATGGCCGCGATAGCAGTGCTGGGAATGACGGCTGAAGGAAGCCAGAAGCCGGATGGTCACAGCCATGGTTGGCCCCAGCTCCCCAAGGAGCAGAGTGGGCTGAGATGGTCACTGCAGATGTGCAGGTGTGACCTCCACAGCCAGGAGACAGCGCCTGGAGAGGACAACAGCTGGGCAGGAAATGAGCCAGAGAAAGGCGACATTAGAAACCACAGCACTCTCAGTGCTTTTGCACAAATAGTGTTTTTTGGAAGATTAAATGAAATAAAAAGTCATTACATGGTTAAATGGGTAATTTCATGGCTACAGTCATAAAGCTGACAGAAGCCAGAGCAGCCACAGGGAGGCCCTGTCCAAGCCTGACAGCATCAACACCCTCCCAAGAATGAGGCTTCACCAAGTAATTTGGTTTGGGCTAATTTAAAATCAATCCTTGTAGCATGTTGCTTGGTGAGCCCTGGAGTCTCACTCTTGAAAGAGTCCAAAACATAGACTCACAGGACAATAGTCAGCCATCTTCTTGCCCATCATGGGGCAGGACTAAAATCCCAGAGCTTTGTTTGGAGCTCCCTCCTGCCTGGTTTCCCTTCTTAATACTCCCTGCTTCGCCCAGCACACTGAAATCCTTACAATTCAAAGGTAACCTCCAAGTCGACGAGACTTTGTGTGGCTGGTAACAAGGCCTGACATGGTCCCAACTCCATCTTATCTGGTCAAAACAAGGATGTCCCAAAAGGAGAACCTACAAGGGTGGACTGAAATTGCCATGGATTTCATCCTACTCCTTCCCAGACAGACTCTGGAGTGCAGACTGACTGCATTTCCCTATACAATTCCGTTCACTTCTAGCACAACTCTTGTTCCAGCAGAGAACCTTCCCAGCAGACAGGTCTCTCCAGCAGACAGGGAAAACCCTCACAAAAAGGGTATTTTTAGGAGCTGTTTCCTCCTGAAGAGTAAGTGGCATTTCCCTATCATTAGCCCAACAAAAATAGAAAGCACAAGGCACCACAGCATCAGACCTCTCACCCCCATGAACAACTCAAAGGCCTGGGCTCTTCCACACTCAGGCTCAGAGTGCAAAGATGAAATCAAGAAACCCCCAGCAGTACCACAAAAGCATTTGGATGCCCCTATGAATGTGGGGAGATCTAAATTCAAACAGCACTAAAGCAAAAATGATTCCTTCCTCTCCATCTTGTGTGGTTACTCTGATGTGGTGAGAAGGAGGATTCAGGTCATTAAATCACCAGAAAACATTTTGTTGCATTACTTTTCAGTAGTGCAGTGAGTCTGGCCCAGTGCCGGCAGGGAAGAGTGAGATGGCAGCAGACAGCCAGCAGCAGGAACGGATGTAGGGAGAGAAGGGTCTCCAAAATGAACCTCAACGGAAAATACCATTTTTATATGAAACAGCCTCTGCTGACAAACAGTTCTTTGTCCCAACACAAAGAGCATGCTTCAGGCATGAGCTGCTAGGACAGAATTTCTCTCATGCAATTCCCTACTCAAGACGCTACAGAAGCCAGTACTGCCTCCACGTGCCCTACCTGCTCTGGGGATGAGACAAAACATTTCCAGCATGTCCCCAAACAAACAAGTTCTCCACTTTGTGCATTGAGCTACTCCACTTCTGCCAAGACAAACTCAAAACCTTCCTCCAGTCCCACTGAAGTCAGAGGGGCTGCACTGCTGGGACTCAGGCAGAGCCACTCCTCTCCTCAAAGCCTCCCCTGTGTTAACTGAGGCTCAGAAAACATTTGATAAAACATGATGTAGCTTTTATCACCTTTTTGACACCTTAAATTCCAGCATGTAATTTTAGTTTTGAAAACTGTCTCTCCCAAAAAAAAAAAATCTTAAGGGGGGGGGGAACCCCAAACTTTCTTCAGTTCTCTTTCAAGGATATTCAAAGATATTCTAAAAGTTGGATTGATAGAATAGAATAAATTGTATTTTAACTCTGGCATCCAAGCTGATCCCAAGAAAACCAGATTCAGGTTTATCAGACATTAATTACCTATATTTTAAAAAATAATCTCACCTCTTCCTAAAAAACAGTGATTAAAAAAAAATTGATAAAGAAGTCATAATGGATGAACACACATATGCATTCACCCTGCTCCTTACTAACCACAGCTCCTAACAGGAGATAATGGAAGCTGCTTTCAAATGAAATGTCTAAATGGGCCTAGAGCTTGTTTTCTCCAAACTCAGCCAGGCATTACTGCTGCCACAGCCACTTTCAATCAAGCTTTTACTGCAAAGGAAAACAAAGGAAGAAGTTAAATCCATGGGAGATTTCCAATGAATACTTAAAAATCTTTTCATGGGACAGAGTGAGGGAACTCTGCACCAGCAATGACCTCAGAAATCTTGTGAGTTCACTCCATTGCAGGCTGTTCCCTCTCACCACTAGATTTTAATTAGCTAATTCAAGGCCTTGTATGGAGGAGGAAGGAGTAGTGCTTGAGCAGCAGAAAGTTCAGCTGAATTTGCTGTGTGCTTGGAATTTAATAGACAAATACCAAGATCCTTTTGGGGACTGTCATTTCCCACAGTTAAAGGTGGATATGCGGCCACTTGGAGCCTTTCAAAGGACCAGGGACACAAACAGCGTGCCCATGTGTGCCCACAGCCCTTTTTATAGCAAGAATATGCCCAGATTTGTGAACCATCCCACACCTTCCATGGGGAGAGGCTCTGCCACGCTGTCCCCACACAGATTTGTGGCTGTGCGGACACACAACACACACCCGAGGCGTTCTCCCTGTGTGCCTGTTTCTCCCCCCTGCAAGCTCTTTTCACCCGCCTGAGGAACAAAGCCAGCAGCTGAAAGATCCAGCAAAAGTGCCTTGTTACGCCAAAGAAAGAGATACTTTAACTCAGCTGTCAATAAGTTTTGCCCATTTACATGTGTGCGGAACACTTTGAATAAATTACGTTTCCAGGATTTAGCTCCACGACAGTGGCCTAACAAAAGGGGACTTACAGCTCCAGGGGAGAGGAGGGGGACAAGGGGGAAACACATTCTGCACAAGACAAAATCCCTTCCAGAACCATGAGGGCAAACTGGGTTGGCGTTTTTATCTGACGAGCATGGCTTTTACATCACTTGCAGTCTATTTTCAGACCCATTTTCTGCATTTGCATCAAGCACAGAGAGTCACTTCCACATATGGTCTCTGTGGGGGTGAGGATGGGATGGTTTTGCTTTTTTAATTACAGACACAACAAAAGTAAAAACAATGGGGGAACCATGGGTGCTGCTGATGTCAGGTGGAGATGTGCCCCTTGGGAAACTGATTTTACTTGGAGAGTCAAATCTGCTGTTCCAGCTTCCAGCAGAACCAGCAGCCAACAGAAGCGCTTACAAGACACTGGCTGGGGTTTATATCTTATTTTAAATATGCACACGTGTCCCCAGGTGACAAAAAATTTATCTGTGGGGAGTGAAAGAGAGGAGAATTCAGTCTTTTGCATCACCATAGGGCTGGAAAAGCAGCTTTCTCATGGACCAGTCCTCCTACACCAGGGGAATCACTTCAGTATTTTGCTAAGCAAGACACCCTGAAGAGGAAAAATTCACTGGGGTAAAATCAGTGGGATTTGTTAGCCAAAAAAAATTGAGAAATTAGGTTTCCTGCTTATTGAGAGAAGACTAGCACATATAAGAATTCTACCTCTATCCTTTACTTGCCTGCAGGGAAATAATTATATCAAGAGACGCTAGAATGGATTTAATCAAGCACAGGTTTGTGCCCCCGTAAGAGACCTAGCAGATGAAGCTCCCAGTTCTGTGCCAGGCAGCACAGACCAGCCATCAGGCACACGCTGATCTTCGCATCCTTCAAATTGTAATGCCATGAAATAAAGCCTGGCTGCCTTCCAGGTTTGCACTGGTCACTGACTTTAATAAAAACAAGTGCAGTAAAATAGATCCATGAGGCTGAAAGCCCAAGCAGGTTCCCCACAAAAACAGCAACTGAAAATATCCCCAGCTGACAGGCTCCACTGTGCTTCGATGACAGCAGTTTGGGATGAGCAGCCAGAAAGAGCTAAAGACCACCTGAAACCTCCCTCCTCACAGGCAGCAAACATGAATTCCTGACCTCCCTGATACGAAAACCAAATACACTGAAAGCAAGAGAAAAGGAAACCACTGGCATCACAGCTTCGTGTTTAATATCAATGGGAACACGCAGAACCTTTCTTCACAGCTTCAAACAAATGAGTGACTCATTCCCTTTGCAGCACCAACCCTCACAGCCACTGCCAGCCAAAGAAACAACGTGGAAAAAAGAAAAATCCATGCCAATTAGGTGAGTTCTCTGCCCCCAGAACCCACCAGCTCAACAAATGATACAGAGTAACTTTTGAAAAATTTCCCATCATTCAAAACAATCTCTCTGCAATTACAACCCTGAGCCAGTAAAAATCACTGCCAGAAGCGTGCTGATTTCCATGCTCCTAATCTTATCTGTGGAAGAGGATCCAGGGCATCAACTTCACTGATGTTTCCAGGAAGAGGAGCCCTAATCAAGCATTTCTGCCCATGAATAACAGACAAGGAATGTCTCCGCTTGGCCAGCAGTAGCCTGTCAAAAATTAAAAAAACATTGTAAAATCGGCTTTGGAAGCAGCGAAGAGCTGAGGGGGTGATTGCTGTCTTATCTCCACCAGCACAGATGCTGCAAGGGCAAGGCTGACCCACAGACAGCTGTCACTCCAAGACAGCCTAACCAAATCCATAAGGGAATGGGTCTACAATGCTGGATGGCCATCACCCGAAATGGAGTTCTCTGCTAACAGATGTTTTCTTTTTAATTAAGAGAGCTGTAATAATCACTGATTTTCTTAAAGCTTCAGCTGCTATGCAATGCAGAAGTTGCAGTCAAGAAACACCCATGGTTTTTAGAAAACTCTGAACATGGCCCAGAAATAGTCAATGAATCAGGTATGAACCTGAGACTACCCAGATTCAGACTGGGCACTGGCCCTATAGTTCTGGAGGGCACCAAATGGGCCAGGTTGACTCTTTACCAGAGAATACCCCTGAAAAAGAAATGCAAATGTTAACAAGCTCTTTTTCATGCCAGCTGGGTCTGTTCATTCCCAACCAAAGCACACAATCCTGCATGGTTAGCAGAGAGTACTGCATCTGCCAGGAATAATTGCTAATGTTGTAGTGCCTCTTCCTAAGCAAGTGAAAGCACTCCCCAGTGCATATGTGCATGCAGGTTTTGCCATGGCGCTTCTTAGGGATCTGACAACACACAGCAAAGGGTCAGCAGTTCCCTCTGGAAGGCTGTGTTGATATCTGCTGCAAGATAACGCACCCTGAAGTCAAAGGAACTTACTTATTTTCTAGGCTCGTTATCAGTTGTTATTGTAAGTAGAGCAGTACTATGTCAAATGCCCCTTCGTTCTGACCTTCCCATGGGCAGGACCCATTAAGATCTCACGGAATGTGAAATAATCATTAATACACTCTCTGGCAGTGCTAATAAATCATATAGCTCAATGTCTTTTAGCAAAGCCATAAAACTACTGAAGACACACCAATAAACTGCACATTCGAGAACCATTCCACTCCCAGCCTCTTCCCTCCCATTCCAAAAATGCAGAAAAGCAGCAGTGACATTGGCTCCATCCTGTAATCCCCAAATCCCCCAATTACACTGAGGGAACTGAAGATAACACAGATTTAAAAACCTAAAAGGAAGCTTCTTTCAGAGGTAGAAGAAAGGTGTTATATCAACAATCCTGGGTAATGGATTCATTTACCACGACACTTCTCCCTGCACAGACAGACCGGCAGCACAAAGTCTACAGACATTATGCCTCCCATTCAAGCTCCTAAGAGATGGGTTTGGTGGTACCCGAGTCTTCTGCAATGAGCTGAATTTCATTCCATAAGGAAAAGTTTTGCCTGTGTAAGGAAATGGGCTGGCTCACATATTAATCCTTCTAACTCTCACTGAAGCCTGAGGGTGAATTCACATTTATTGGCTTTAAATTAGCCTTTCCTTTTCCACTTCGAAGAAGCCATTCCTGATTTACACCAGAACATGCTCAAAACAAGACCCCATCAGGCCTCCTCCACCTCTAACTTCAGACACACAGGGCAGAGGCACCTGAGGGGCTCCTCATCTCTCTTTACTGGAGGAAAAAGGTGCTTTTAGGGCATGATGCATCTCATTCCCACACAGGTAATGACTGGGATAAATAAATCCTGCTCTGCAGCATAGCAGGGGCTGGACAAGCTTCTCTCCCTCCTGGTGTCAGAGGGAACATTGGGGCTCTGCACAGAGCACTTTTTGTTGGTGGTTTTTTCTAGCTGCTGCCATGATTGGATGCTCCCTTTCACAACAGTGGGACTCCAGGCCATGGTGTCCATTTTCTCCAACTCATACGAAGCAGGAGCTGCTCTATCAGCCCTGGATCAGGCCATGGTGAAGGCCACCAAGTCCTCTGCATGCGTCACCAACCTTGTCAGCAAGGGCAGGATTTGCAGCAGTAACTCAGAGAGGAAAGTTTTGCTTCTAGCTCCTGATCTACCACCCACAACTCCTCCTCCTGGATCCAGCTACAACCCCTCTGCTAAGACTCTAAAAAAAAGGTTGTTTTCAGGGTCACTGTGAAATTATATTGTTTTCAGCAAGCAGAACTGCCTGAACCTAATTTACTGTACATCCTGTCTGTGCTTCACAATGAAAACACCACACAAGGTTGCAGGTCAGACCTCTGAGCCCCTCCTGCTTGTGATGCTAATTCCTGCATGGTGATGAGAAAGCCCCAAGGGCTATTAATCCTTCCCTCTCTGGGGTATACATTGATCACCAGGAGGAAGGAAAACTACCTCTTCCCTTAAATAGCTCCAATATTACACATGTAGGAGCAAGAAGCCTGTGTGTGAAGCTTCCAGACACAGCTACTTTGCTGACAGTGACCAAAACATATCATAGGAACGTCCTTGGACATTTAACTGCGATGTGTCCTCAGGCACGCCTGGCAGGGAGGAGTTGGGGGCTCTGGGTGAGAGCAGCTGAGGATTTTAAGTAGTTGTGGAGTGAGATAGAGCCTGTCCAGCTCTAAAAACTCAGTGAGGGAAAAAAAGCTCAGTGGGGACTTGCCTGTGATTTACCTGGAGGCTTTACTTACTGGCACTGCGTGCAGATATACATGAGCAGTGACTATGGCAGCATCACCACTAGCTACCCCAGGAACTTAAATATGGCCAGGACTCAGCTCTTGGACTCATCTCAACTGAGGTGTGGAACTCCCATTACAGTCTGCAGAGAGATGGTCAATACTGGCTCAATGCCCAACTTGCCAACATCCCCATCAGCTCTGAGGGCAGCTCAGACACCGACACATAAAGGATTTCATCTGAGATGAACACTTCTCATGGTGCCTTGGCTTCAGGCTGCAGGACAGCATTCCCATACCTGGTGGGGTGAACCCCATGGAAGAGGACAAGGGGGGTCCCTGGAGCACCTTCCCCACTTGCACCCACCTCCTTCACACTCCCCAGAAGCATGGAGGCTCCTGGCCCACCCACAGACTCAATGTACCAGAACAGCTGGATTGGAAAATGTTCTGCAGACCTGCAGATGCAATGGGATTATTTCTACCTGAGCAGCAGCACAGGGAGGGAGCCAAGCCCACGGGTTCCTCTGGACTGTCCTGATGCTCCTCACAGGCAGAAGGCAGCATGAGAGAGGAGGCAGCAAGGGGAGCCCCACAGGCAGGCAGGAGTTTTCAGAAATGCTTTTTCATTCTCACTAAATCCTCTATCCAAACCTTTCCCTTTCACTAAAAGTCTTTGCAAACACTAGCAAAACCTTTCCCGTTAATCTTTCTCCATCTCACTAAAACAACACAGACTGTCTGTCTCCAGGGAAGGCTGTCACAGGATATGGGGGAGGAATCTATCATTTGTAATGTACGGAAATATAACTTACATATATCAAAGGCATTTGCTGCAAAAAAAACAAATATGCAGCAGAGATTGGGAGGCCAAACCCTCATTGCCTTCAAGCTACTGTGCTTAGCAATCGTGTGAGCAACAGCCTGAGCAAACCCAATTAATTTGATTTGTAGATTGCACAGATTAGCAATTGTGTTCCAGTGGTAAATCCCACAAGGAACCCCTCTTGCTTACATTCCTGTACAGCTCCTCATTTGTTACCCTAATATGTAAAGGCACCTACCTAAATCTCTTCAATTTATTTAGTGCCAGGTATGCAGCCCTGCCTTCCAACAGCACCTTCCAACCAGGATCTGTGGAGATCTCTGCAAACTTTAGTTCTGAAAGCTCTCCAGTGTCTTTGTCAGGAATATAAGCAAAAACCTTGACCCTGAGGCACTGAGTGGCTCAACTGAGCTGTTTACAGACAGTCTGGAAAACAACTACACTGTCTGTAGGACACTATTTCTGATGGGCTTCACGCTGTAGCCACCAGCAATGACAAGGCTTCTGCACCCTTCAACACTTCTGGCTTGATCCAAATTGAACATCCAAAGGGTTCCGATTCAAATGTGAGACCCTTTGCATGATAACGACCCAAATGAGGGCCATGTAAGTAAAAAGAAACACCTCACTCTGAAAACTGAAAGAAGTTGCATGACCTATTGCTAGAGTGAAAATTATTCTTTCAGCTTTATGAGCAGTTATCTCTCAAGTAAAAATGCCTGATGTAGAAGTATAGCATCAAAGTTGGATTAAATTCTAGTAATGTTTGTTTAAAGGCAGAGATGTCCCTTTAAAACGAGGTCTCTGAAGCTGGGGGGGGAAAAACAAACAACAAAACAAAGAAACCAGTGATGACACAGTGGTAGGGAAAGCTTTTTTCCTAGTTTTTCAGTACAGTATCTACTAAAGAAACACGTTCTGCTGCTTACAATAAAAAAAAGCAAGATTCTACTGATACTGACTGGATTTCAATATTTCTAAAAACATGAGCACTTCATAAATACACTGAAATGTTCTGTCATCGCCAGACAGAACATGCCGGTTTTCTATAAATATAGACATCTGGCAGTGGTTTCTTCTACTGCTACAGATCTCTGGTGTGAAGAACGCTATTTTGTAAGCAAATGTATGTTGGAAATTAATTTCATATGCAACAGGTTACATTAAAGAGCAAGAAAGATTTGCTGAGCAGAAGTGCTTAACAAAAACTGTTGCCATACCGCTCCTGACCCTCTCTATGAGGTTGCTTACAAGATACTGTAGGCATAAAATATATTCCCTCAAGCAGTGCTGTGAAGCTTAATTAAAGCCTGCCCACAAATTGCATTGAAATTTGAAAAGAGGACTTAGTTTGGCATTGTTATTCCAGCCATGGTGAAACACCTCTGACAAAACAATTAATATTAAATATCAGTAACAGCCTGTTTGGTACAAACCACCTGAGGGGTGACACAAGCAACAGCCAGGTATATAAAATCCAATGCTATAGGACCATGCTATGACTCTTTTCTTTCCTATTTTTTTTTTTTTGATGGGATTTCCAGTCAGATCTATGTCCTAATCTGGCCCATGGTACAACCATCCACAAAGTTGTATTTGACAGAGAGCAAGATATTAGAAAGGAATTCTTTCCTGTGAGCACTGGCACAGGTTTCCCAGAAAAACTGTGGGTGCCCCATCTCTGGAAGTGTTCAAGGTCAAGTTGAGGGGGCAATCTAGTGGAAGGTGTCCCATGGCAGGGGGTGGAACTGGATGATCTTTAAGCTGTCTTCCAACCCAAACCAGTCTAGGATTCTATGATTTTACAAAACTGGGGACACACAGGGTCATTACAAAGAGCAGAGCATGAGGAGATTCCTTACTTCCCTAAGGGCTCACCTGGGCTAAAAATGGACCCTAAACTCTCACTCTGAGGGTGACAGAAGACGTCTCTGTGCAAGAGCATTGGCTACATTTTCTATCCACATCTGCTTTGCTCATGAAGCTCCCTACTACAAAGTCATTAGCATCGGCAAATAGATCAATTTCTGACTGGAAAATTTTCCCTTCTGGTTAACATAACCCAAATGTAAACACTCCCTCAGAGGTTAACAAAAGCCAGCAGCCCAAACAGGGACCACTCTGCAAGAAAAGGGGAGTGGGAGTCAGTGGGAAGTTGAAAAGGCAATTAATCACAGGTTTTCATACCCCACAACACATTCCTGCCAGTGATCAGGCATTTAGAGTGACTCTGTATTGCTCCTCACTCCCTTTAAACCCTTTTTGGGGAGAACATTTCCAAGTGAAGACATCAAAACAACAGGTCCCAGAGCCACTCTTGACATCCAGCCCCCACTGCCCACCTTCCCTACTCTCTTCAGTAAACACCACTAATTCCCCAGCTCCATCAGACCTTTTTTTGTTTTTTTCAAATCAACCTAAAAACATTTTGGTACCAAAGACAAAGAGAAAAGCAGGGGGGCCCACTAAACCCAAAGTCTCCAGACAGCTCTCAGCATCTGTCAAACGCTTGCTAAAAAATCCAAATAAAGACAAACCCAAGAAGCCTTGATACCTCTGTGTTATCTTTGCAGGCTGGCTGCTGCCTTATCAGCTCTGACAGAACCCGGCATTTAAGAAAAATTCAGCAGTCTTTGGGTGGAAGGTAGTTCCTAAAAACAACAGACAGCCAAATTGCTGGAAGTTGGTACAAGAGGAGAGGGTGAATGGGTAAGAGACGGCCTGAAAGCCCCCACTACGGTCTTGCTGTTCCCTCTCAGGAAATACGCTGCCATGCAAGATTTTTAATTATTTCTTCATAATTCACTCCTCACATTTCACACCCACTGCATAGGCCAAGAGCTACAAGGGTGAACAATGGCTTGAAATGCTGCTTGCTCACATTAGGAATGGGAATGGAATGGAATTAGGATAGAATCCAGGCAAAGCCACCAGCTCTTAGTACCAGCTTTTCAAGCTCATCAGAAATGGATGAAGATCTTCTGATCATGATTCATGCTGGTCTTAAGTGCCATCATCCTGATGGGGAGGATAAAGATGTTTTTCCCCCCATTTTCACTTATAAAGAAGATGCTCCTTTTGGATAAAGTCTCCATGGAAGAATTGGAATGTTAAAGAGCACCTCCTTCATGAAACACAGAAGTTCTATTTGCTCTCATACGTAACTCACCGTGCATGGATTTTGGCAGCTGCCTCACACAGGAGTTGGACTTTTCCTTTGCAAGGGCATGAAGGTCCTGCTCTTGAAAAAGTTATAAAATAGTTATAAAACACCTTTGCTTGACAGTAATTGATGGGTAGAATGAGTTAGCAAGAGAAGAACTGTCTCAAGGGCTGCTTGTCAGAGTCTCATTTGTAATGTGACAGAGGGAGCAGCTGGGGGAAGGCTGTCGGCCTCTTGTCAACCCCAGAGGGAACAAGAGACAGACAGACAGACAGACATTATAAGCCCCTCTGATAGAGGGTGAGTGGCTTTCTACCTCTGACCTGACCCTTTCTTCCCCAGAGAGTCCTCACAAATCTTCCTCAACAGCTAGCAAAACGTGAAGAGACACAGCTGGGCCCCCAAAATGTCCCTTTTCTTTATTTTATTTCAAGTTTTGCCCAAGATAACACTGCAGGGGAGGAAGACAAACAAAGGAAAGGGAACTGCAAGCATGGAAGGTCCTCAGCAAGTGTTTCTTTAAATACAAACAAGCTCCAGGTGCTTGAAGTAAGTCTGTGCCTAAACACTCGCCAAAAACGGTGTCCAAAAACAGAGACTTCTGTTGCAAAAGTGCATTGAAATCCTTGGGTTTGGACCTCCCCTTGTGTGCCTCCAGTGCTGTGCTACATGAGTTTCAGTGGATCCAAACTGGGATGAATTCAAATAGATGTGTCATACACTATTTTTCGTGTTTTATTTGACTTTAATTACTTCTTAACAGTACTGCCGTTTGAAAAATCTTTCTCAATTGAGGGTGTTGGTTCTGCCTGGGGCTGCTTGGCCCTCTTCCACTGAAATGCCCTTTCAACAACCACCACAAGCCTTTGCAAGGGAAATGAAATCTTTTAGAAGACCTCTTTCTCTGTGACTGTGTGAAAATTTGCCTCTCTCAGCTCTCTTTCCTTCTCCCAGATTTTAGGTTGGTTGTTCTTTCCACCTCTGTAGAAGGTGGAAACCCATGATGGGCTCCAGCAGGATGTGGAACAACACTTGGGAGCAGTCAGACCTTGTTGGTAGCACAGATGAAGACACCTTGATGATGACGAGGATGATAATAACAGTAATAATGCTTGAGTAACCTGTGTAATTTTTTTGTTTTCCATTCCAGGACTTTCAATGGTTGTTTCCATTAAAAAAAAGCATGGTGTAATGCCCATCTCTCCCTAAAGGCAACGATGCCTTGTACCCAGCAGAGAGGGGACAACTGGACTTGCAAATCATGCACGTGAACCATAGTGGGTGTTCACCGCAAGGCTCCAGCCTGTGCATGAGCAAATGTTTGCTTCTGTTTCACCTTGGGCACTTACACAAGACTTGGGCACAGAATTATTGGTCTGGTGGGTCAGTACTGGAGCAGCAGCAAGATATCCTTACCAGGGCAACATCTGCATTGTACAGGGTGCTGCCAGAAAATGTGGGATCTCACCTTTCTGAGGGGTACATGGTAAATAAAACTCAGTTGACCAATGGGTCTGGTTTTGGAGGGGCCCTTTGTCAGAGTAAAACAAGGTCTTTATACAAAGAGCTGTTAGTAATTTGCATTGAACACCATAGCTGTCTGTTGCTCCTTCTGGGTTTGACAGCCCTTACCACAACAACAGGGCTTTGGTACAATGAGGACTTCCAGGCACTAACCCAATTAAAAAAAAAAAAAAAAAAAAAAAAAAAAATTTGCACTAGCTATAATAACAAATTTGCCTTATGCTGTTTTCATCGTACCAACCAAAACCACTGCTCATTTGCTGACCTGCTCTCCAAGAGCAATATTAAATATTTCAGATGTTGCAGTCCTTCTCATGCTCTACTTTAATATCTGTTTTGTAAATACCCTCCAACACATGCCACAGACAGAAGGCCCTGACTCAGTTTTAACACTGGGTTAATTACAGCAGAAAACTTGTTCAATTATTTTGGAGCATTTCTCATCTCCGTCAGAAAAGTTTCTGGGTTTGCAGTTTGGGGTTATTTTGCACTTTATAGTATCTGCATTACCCTTGCAGAGGTAAAAGGGAAAGTGCCTGTAAGTATACAAACAAAAAGATCCAAATCAAAATGCCATTAAAATTTATTCAGGCTTATTCCTCTCTGCTGTTATTTCAATTAGTGTCTGATAACTAAGCTGTTCCCTTTTAATTCTGTATTGCGTATTTTAACTTTCAAACACTTGTCTCAGTGAAAGTTTGATGCTGTTTTTGATTCTGGAGAAAGAAATCTCAGAGATGTATTTCCAACCTCCCACCTCAGTGTTTCCCAGATATTTTGAATCAGGGACTGTTGCCAAGATTCCTATTTTCCCCAGATCGCCACACATCCTCGGGCTCTCAGCTTAAAGCCATCACAGATGCAGGGATGGACCCTGGAGCGGTTCTTACTGCCCTGTTCCTGTTGCCTTTATTGCAATCCACGAGCCAGTAGGGAAACTGTGCTTGTCCCTCTTGCATTGTCCAGGAATGAGAAGATTTGGCAGATTTTAAAGCATATTCAAGGAAAAAAAAATTTTTTTTGCAATGGGTATAGTTATTGAGTACCAAGTTCTGATTTTCATGCCTGTACTGGAGTTTAGTCTTCTAATGCAGAGTAACCCAACAGCCTTCATGTGGATACTGGTACATGTAGCAGGATCATCCCCTCTTTACAAAAATCCAGATCAAGAGGCAAAAGCCACAGTTTCTCCAGGGTGCTGGGTCATGTTTCAAAAGCTTAGACATGTGTCACTCATCCCTGGACAGAACTCATGCACCACATCTCACCAGCCAATGTAAACAGCCCCTTCCAGAAATCCCCTAAAAGCGTTGTTGATGCAGCCCTGCAGCATTACCTGTTTAGCCTGCTGGCTCTGTTACTCTCCCTGGAAAAATATTTTCACCCACAAGGGAGTATTTTTGCCCAAGTTGTTTTCTCTGCCTTATTTCTGCAAGGTGCTGAAGCAGCGTTAGAAGTCCTGTAGAGACAAAGCCAAGCCTGGGGAGGAACCTGTGGGTGACATAGCACATTCACCTTGGCTCCAGGGTGGACACCTGGACCAGAAGGAACACCTGGTCACCAGCAGCACTGATTGCAGCCACCTTTGCTGCCGGCTGTGCTTCTCATGGAGCAGCTCCTTCCTCACAGCAGGCAGTGCCATAGGAGGGCCAGCAAATGCTGACAGAATTAACTTGCCATCTTCTCCCCTCAGAAGCCAAAAGCAGAGACTGAGGAAGGAAGATGTCACCCATTTCTCTATAAAGTACTCCAAATTTCAAGAGAGCATTGAGAGAAACAGAAAATTGTCACGATACAGAGTGTGCACAATGCAATCTCCCAGAGCAGAAGGGTCAGCAATGCACTACCCCGACTGAGCTGAACCAAGAACCAAATATGATTTTTTCACATTCACTGCCCCCAGGCTATGTTACATTTTGCCATGTGGACCTTGACAGATTTTAGATTCCTAAAGAGTAATTTTATAAATGTTCCCATAAATATCCAGTCCTTCAAAGTACTGGGCCTTCCTGCCATAAGTGGGAATTGAAGAAAGGGCTTGCTGCCTGTGGAGACACTGCACTATTCCACAAACTCAGCCCATGCTCCTCTAAGAATTTAAGCCATCACATTTTTTTCCAGGTTGGCTTCCTGCCCAAGTTTCCTCCCCAAAACACCCACAGCAAGGTCAGAGGAGCTCTCCCCTGGCACAAGGGAGTTACCAGGCTGGGAGCAAAGAAGGACAAGGACAGGCCAGTGATGGGGTCAAGTTCAGTCATCTTCAGCTGCCATGAAATCACACCTGAGACGGATTTACTGCCAGGAGCTGAGTGGCTGCAGTCAGGCAAAAGAAGGGGGGGTCCTATTTGTGCATCTAATGACCCAACTAAGCAGGACAGAAACCAAGTGCTTGACCTTTCTCAACATCATGTGAAGCAAATGCTCCATATGACACGGCTCCAGCATTATCTACCAGGCACAGGTGCACCACTGCAATTAGAAATGACCGGCATTTCACACATAACAGCACCTTTCAACCCAACTCAGCCCATCCAAAACCGCTGAGACTCAATTACCATTTTCTTCCCACCCAGCCTCCCCAGCTCCCTTGCCAGCTCAAGCAGCCCCAAATAATTCCCCATGAAGTCTCACAGCTGTTATTTGAAAATTAAAGTGGAAGTCAAAACACCTCCCTGCATACTGGTAGATCTTACACTTGGCATTTGGTTTATCCCAACACCATTCCTCACCCCCACCCCTAAACCAACTTCCGCAGAGAACAATGCTGCTGGTTTGTGTCCACAAGAGATTTATTCCCCCCCTTTCCAGCAGCTCACAATGCCTGCACCTTCAAGGGGCAGTAGCTGCTTGAAGCGAAGGGTTCCTTCTGGTTTCTGGAAAGAAAAGGCTGCCCTCTATAATCAGGGTATTGTTCTCCCTAAATGGAGCCAGACTCTGTAAACACGCTCCTCTGCACAGCGCTGCGAGGGCGAATGCCAGCGTGTGTATACATACATGCAGGGAATGTGTCTTGTTCTAAACAACAGTAAATTATGGTAATTCATTTCCTCTGCCTAAACAGTGCTAATCAGCTTTGGGAAAGGAGGAGGAAAAAGTAAATAAGAGTCCATTACAAAAAGGTGAGGGGGAGAGGTAACCAAATAACTCCACCAAATGTCTCCTCTGGGGAAGGACATTCACATTACAGCTCAGACAGGCTCCACAGCCCTCCCTCGGTCCTGCTGGAGGTGGAAAAGTAACAGCAACAATTTCTTTCTTTTCTTTCATAAGGTTTCAGCCTGTTTTCACGAGTTCAATCTTGTGAAATGGGAAATAAGCCCCCACCAGTGCCCTGATCCACATCTGGATCCCTGGGGGCTTTGCACTGCATGTGATACGAGTGCTCTGGTGGCCAAAGCCAATGCGAATAGTCAGAGCCTATTTGTAATTTTCTAACAGGAAAATAATTTCACTAAGCAAACTGCCATGCTTTGACTCAAAACCCTGATTAGCACAGTTTGAAAACAGGGCAGCATACTGTTCTGGGAATTAACTTGCTTGACCCCTAGTCTATAATGGCACTCAAATAATCTGTGAGTCAGACCAAGTTGAAAAACTCTTGGAAGACCACACTGAAAGAATTTACTGGATTTATTGGATTTTCTAGGATAAAAGAAAAATAAGCCTGGAACTCCACTTAGTCTGTGGCCTTCAGAAAGACAAGCTTTTTCTCCTGACAGTATCAGGAAGAAGAACACTGCCTATGCTGAGCAGCACTTTTTGGGTCTCTTTTTATATTTACTTTTTTTAATGCACAAGAAACTCTCAATAAATGGTCATAATTATTATTAATATGCAGGTCTACTACTATGATTACTTTTGAGTAGCACCTTGCAGTACCTTTCTTCCCTGGTATTGATGGTAAAGTAAGGGACAGATTCCCAACCCTATGAATCTACAATCCTCCTCCCAGCAGGAGTACTCAAGGCAAGGAAAGCCCTGAATTTAACTTCAATTTAAATATTCAGAGGCTACTTTACCAACTGCATACAAGGACTAATCTGGGGTTTCCAATGAATTTCCAAGGACAGGAATAAACCTGTGCACATCACCACCACAAAATACTGCTTGAAATCCTCCACATCCTCTGGTCTACTCCTGTTTGAGCACGCAGGAAATCAGGAAAGGTGTTCTGCCTAAGGAACACAAGCAGGACTTTGCTCTGGTCTAGATAAAACACTGACCCATCCCTACCTTATGGTTTCTGCAGCTCCTGAGCAAAATGCTTTGACTAGCCTCTACTTCTTTGTGCCTCTTTATATCCCACAAACAATAGTTGTGTGCTCAGAGCAGTGAAAAACACCTTCAGAGAACCAATCCAGCAATTCTCAATCAACTGTCCAAAGCCACTTCCCTGCATACACAAATATCTCCCTAACAGGTTTATGATTCCCTATCAAACAAGGAAAAGTAAACACCTGTTTACCGTCCTAACCATGATTAAGTTGAAAGTTTCACTCTCATTAGCCCTTAATGAAATAAGCCCCAGCAATACTGCATTTCTGATTGGCTGGGACTGGCAGGAGGAGGAAAGATACTCATCAGCTCTGATCTGTTATTCTAGTTTTATATTAACTATTGCAGATCACGATGAACCCTCCCATGGCGTGGTGCCAACCAGCACAGAACTGAAACTCAGCCTGGTCTTACAAGGCTCCAGTTTCTGCTCTCTGGTAGGATTATATATTTAAATTCTACTCACACCTACTCAGCCACAACTCACTGAACCTAAAGGGACTATCACCCTTGTAATCCAACCCTGAACATTAAAATATGAAATGACTTATCAGAGCATGGAGCCTGATCTCCATATGCTGGAGGAGCTGTCAATTCCTCCCCAGTTTTTCCATTTCAAACTGCCCAAAAATACACTAAACACTTCCCAATATTACTTGTCTGGATAAAGAGACACTGCTATTGCCACCAAAATGTCATGTTAGTCTGCAGAAGAACAGGGAAGATTCTGATTCACCTAGAAAGTGAGCAAGGCGGCTCACAGCACCCTCTCTCTGAAGGGTATCCACACCCTGCAGGAGTTACAGCCACCAGTTTAACACCGACTGGTCAATGATAAATAAGCATCCTTCCTTCCACAGAGAGTCTGGAGTATCCCTGGGGAGATATTCCACAACGTTCAGAGGTTCACCCTGTTATTCATTAACCCTTCCATCCTTGACACACAGTTCATGCACCTGTAGCTCATCTGGCACTTGCCATTGCTTAACCAGCAGTTATGGATCTGTTACAGATCTGTGTTAACACATCTGAGAACAGCCACCGAGAAAAATAACTTCCTCTGTTACTCCAACTCACACAAATCTATTAGAAATGAAGGAGGAGGAAAGAAACCTGTTCACAGTGCTCCAGCATCTGCAGCAACCTAACTCCACTAACTTTGGCTTGTGCAGCATTGAGGGGCTTGTGAGTCTGAACAGCTTTCCCTTTTCCCTCATTTGTGGGTGATTTGGCCTCGCCCCATTCATTTCAATCTAGAAAAAAAGAAGACCAAAACCCATACAAAGCAATAGTAAAATAGTAGCTAGCACAATGAAAGCACCCCTTTTACATTTGCCACAGGGCTTTTACTCTGAGTCACATATTGGTCAAAAGCCAACCAAGTCTCACGCCTTTACGTGGGGGCACCTGGGAGGACACAGGAGAAAGAACTACAGCACAGACTTGGAAAAGCCAAATCCCAACATCCTCCTCAGAGCCTCACACTGCCTGCTCAAGATTCTCTCCCAGGCACCAGCAGGCCTCAAGAGGAGGAGTACACTAATCTGGACTACATTTTCTCTAGGAGTTTGGTTAACACATTTCCCTCCACATTCTCCTCCATCTTTTTCCCTCTCCCAGTATCCTGGGCAGAATTAACAAGTCCAAAGTTACCACAGAGATGTTGTGCCACTGCACACCAGTACCTAACTCTCAAGATCATCAGTTCATGGGGCACACGGAACAAACCCAGCAAGGACAATGTGAATTCTAAAAAATGCCTATTGCACAAATTAAGTCCACATTTCCCTATTTGTCTGCTGTTACTGTGTTTTTATCTGACACACACAAATACTGATGGCTGCTAAAATACCCACCCAAGTGAATGCCAGCCAAGCAGCATCTAGGGCATGACACCTCTTGCATTACTCACTTGACAGGACACCCAAGATTGTGTGAATCTCTCATTAAATGGATTTCCCACATATGAGAAGAAATTATTTTGTGTCTCATCAAGCTGGAAACCACTTGCAGAGAACCTGAGCACAGAGGTGCAGCCATCCTAAGAAACATTAACCTGCTCCAAGGAGCCCCTGTTCCCAATTTACATTTTTCTTCTTTCCTTAGTGAAGCTCAAAATTAAGTTTGAACACTTAATGGAAGAAGTAGCCTGGAGTTATTGGCTGAATTTCTTTGTGAAAATTGGAGTGGTTGGGACAAAATAACATCAGGTTCCTAGCAGCATTGCAGGATGCCGTGTTTCTGCTGTGATACAAAGGGGACACTATGTAATCAGAACAACCAACCAAACTCCACACAGCCCAGGTTTATTTGACTGGGAAGGGGGCAAAAGAAATAAAAATCAGAGATGGGAATGGATCCAGCAGCAAACAGCATACATTCATTTATTAAATAGTCTTCAGCCCCTCCACACCCAGAACACTGCCCACAGAATGGCACCCTGATTTTGGGGATAAACCTCTCTGCAGAAACCCAAAGTTTAAGCAGTGAATTTCCAAATTGTTTTCAGCCCCAGCAGTGCATGCTCCATCCACCAGCCAGAGCCAGCAGTCAGCAGCAGCAAAATGTGCTCTTCTAGAATAAAAAAGTGAGTCCAAGCCATGCAGTCAAGCAGGCAAGCAGCACACTTAGCCCACATCTCCTGTGCTGTCCCACATAAGGTGGATATCACAGATAATCTTGGTAAATCATCCTTCAGGATGGATCCAAAGCCTGTGGGAGTGAGTAGGAGTCACAGCACCAACACTCAGAGGCTCTGGATCAGGTCCTAACCTGTTACAACTGGCATGGGCTGCATCTGCCTATCTCATATGACATCGGGACAGCACAATCAGATTAATCAAGCTCGCTTTTGGAAATATTTTTCTTTTACCATAATACCACAGTTGCTATGAAAGAACAGCAGACTGAACAGACTTGCATCAGACAGAGGTCTTTGCAACTTCTACATTCACAACGCTCCACTCTCAAAAAGTCCCTTATGTGACCAAAAATGTTTCACCTTGTTGCAGAAGATTAGAACAGGTGAACAGAGCTAAATACCTATGGGGGCGTTATTATTAGAGAAACCTCAAAGTAAAGGCTGATTACAGAGAACAAGATAAGGAATAGAAATCCAAATTAAATGTTCCAAACAAGATCAAATGCATTTTAGCTTGAGCAGCCCACCAGAAAACACAGGAAGAGGTCAGATGAAAGACAAATTACTTGAAACAAGACAAAATGAGCAGGTTAATGAAAGAAAGGTGAGAAAAGAGCATTTCTACCAACTCCTGTGATGCTGGGATACATCTGCACAGATCCTTTGGGCAGCATGGTTTTACAAGTCACTGAAGACACAAGTAGGAGCTTCACACCTTAAGAAAATCAGCTGCACCAGTCCTAATATCACTGAATAAATAAAGCTATGACTAAAGGCTATTGGGATTTTTAATTCAACCTAGGTACAAGAGGACCTCTGCATTATTATTTTCTTCCTTCAGCAGAAATTTTTATCTTCCAGTTATTAATCCAAAAGTATACATCCAGACTCTGCTGCAGTCATGCTATTCCATGACAAGTGTTCTGTGCCCAGATGTACCACTGTCGCTCATGGTGAGACAGGCACTCAAAAAGGACTTATCAGAGGGGATATTGGAAAAGATCCACTCTATCAGCCAATTCATGTCAAATTAAAAACTTCAGCTCTAGCTAATAAATTAGCATCAATAGTCCCAAATCTTGAAAAGGGGGTCCCTAATTGCTAGCAATTGTCACTTCTCTTTCAATTTTGAATTATATTCGTTTCCTGAAAAAAACCAGTTTCCTATAATATCTCAGACACCACCTCATGGTATATGAAAATTTCTTCTGTGGCTAAGACTCAGGCTTTGCAGTCCAGCCTTTGCTGTGTGCAAGTTCATCCCAGAAAAGACGTATTTTGATTTGCTGCTTGCAACTTTTAATAAAGGTCAAAGAAACATATGCACTTGGAAAACACGGTTATAAATACTTTAAGGAAAATCTAGATGTATTTGAGCAATTTGCTGAGTTTTGTAATATTCCTAATTAAAAACAAATAAAATCAACCCTAATTTTCCAGTATGACGCACACTTAATTTTATGTTTAAACTCAGCCACAATTTAAAGCGGCCAACAGCCTCAGATGAAGGGAGGAACTGGTGTTTAAAAAAATAACCAAGATTCTCTTAGATCGTCATGTTGACTCTAGGTACAAGTCATGCTGACAGATTATTCACGAGCAAGTTCCCCAACAGCACGATCTAAAAAATGCCCCAAACTTCACCAGAAGATGTGCTGTGACCTCCATAAAATCTGAATCAGGCTGTTAGATCTGAACATGCTTCTCTTTCACAAGCGAGAAATTACCTAATCGTTATATCTGGAAACAACCACTCCACAAGAATAAAGGCGTAAAACATAAGCCAACAACCATCTCTCTCACATTACCATTATTTATCTTTTCTGTGCTTATTGAAGCACTCTTACAAACCCCAAAGTTCACTCTTACAAACCCTGAAGTTACAGAATGGGAATTCTGTTCATCAGAACGAAGAACTCAACTTCAAAGAAATAAAAAACACTTCTAGCATCCTATTCCCTTTTTTCAGTATTAGGAGAAACAAAAATGGCACTTAACATTATTTCTGCACGAAACCACTGAATTTTGAGGTGGCCCAAACAGGCTCTTCCCTGTAAAGCAGATACCAAGCAGGTTTGCAAGCCAAGGTCGCAAAGAGAAGTGCCAGAACAGAAAGCAATTAAGGTCCCGTTGTTCCCCTCCCTACGCAATGCACTGAAAATGAAATCAACATCCAAACTAATTAGTTTCCAGCACAATATCAGTTTGCTTACTAACAGGAGGGTGGTTACTGCTCTTACCAAAAACTTCTAAACATACCATACAAAATCTTGCTTAAGCCATGGGACCAAGCCAGGCACATCCCAAAGTTACCATATACGGTCACCACCACGAATATGATGGCAACTTGACAGATTTGGAACAAATATTGCGTTGTCTGTCACTGAGATAACATAGGCAGGAAAATATCGGATTGTATTACCTGTGTCCAACCGGAGGTGTGGTGTGGCAGGAGCTACATTGCTGCAGGACACAGTCACTAAAGGTTTTGTGACCCAAGATGGCATTAGTCCCTGCAGGGGAGGGCCAGGGCAGCACGCTGAGGACTTTTATGCCCATTATGGAGCTGCTTGGAGAAAACAGGAATGGAATAACACAAGGGGTGAACCACTAGACATGCGCTGCTATCCCAGTTCAGAGCAGACATTATTTGTCGCGGCTGGAAACCAGGCTGAAGCTGCTGCCCCACGCCTTCGCTCGCAGATGGAAGGCACAGTCCTTCTCAGAAAACCACAGCACACAGGTTTTGTTCTCCAAGAGTGGGGTTTGTGCACACAGAGGTTCTAGTCTTCAGGCTCAAGGGAAAGAAGGGGCTTGGGTATCTACCAAAAAAGCTCCCAAGGAAGACTTTTTTGGTATAGGCTCCCTCCAGGAGATCCTTAGGCTGGAATAAGATTCGCCACTAAAATAAATTATTCCAGATTAAGATTTTTGGAAAGGATATTCCAGTGCATTTGCAGGTATAAACAAACCCTTAGCCAAAGTCTTTCAGCCCCAAAAGCATTGGTTCAAACACAGCCGGAGCTATCTTACCCTTCATCCCTTCCAACACAGTTCTACCACTTGGACCTCTAAAATCAGACCTGCTCTCTGCTTTACCTGGATACTTGAAAGGTATTACCTCTTTTTTAAGAGTTTATCTTGGTTTGCTAAAATACTCCCTTTTTTATAGTGTCTTTTACATCAGTGATGAGATACATTTGGTGGGACAGAGCCAGTAGGCACAGATCCGGACCCGGGAAAACACCCCTCTTTGCTGGGAGGTGCAAAACAAATAAAAATTTTTTTTTTAATTGTCACACAAACCAAATTAGTCATTCCTGCAGGGCCTTTCACCTCAAAAGGTGTCACCTAAATAAAGATGTAAAAATAACACAATGTAACATTTAATGCGAGATTGCAGCTGAGCATTCAACTGTCAGGAAATATCAAAGCTGGAGCGCGTGGGCAACTTAACTCTGCCCCCTTGTGCAAATGCACCACGGCACAGCCCTTCCCCAAGCACGGGCACAGCATCAGTAGGCTCCAAATTAACACCCTAACTCCAGCATAACCTACTTTTGCCTAATATGAGTAGGAAAGAAGGGCCATCACTTTCCCAGAGAGCCTCCTGAGCCACCTGCCTCACTTGATCGCCAGACAGCAAGCACCTATTTAACTTCTGACGCCTCGAACCGGGAGCTGCTGGCACACTTTGAGCCACACACGTCTAATCTGCAATCAGGATACAGATATTAAATGCTGTTTGACCAAAACAAAGAGCCCTTCTTCCTCCAGAGAAGAACCTCACGACCTCAGGCTGAGATTTGGCTGGAGGACTGCCTATAAAACCTGAGCGACTGTAGCAGGTAACGTTTACACATCTCCAGCAGCCAAACCCCTTGTATGAGACGTTCAGAAAAGCTCTGCAGTCACGTTAAGAGCCTGGCACATTTTTCCAAGAATCTGAAATTATCCCAATGCAAACAGCTAACAATTGGAGACATTTGTCAGCACAAAATAAGGTTTCAAAGTTCTGGGGAGTGTCTCATCTCTGCTCACACACAAGTTTGATCTTCCATCTACCTCCTTCACTACGAGAAATGCTTGCAACCTTAAGGATGACTAAAGCAGGATTTAAATGTCAGGATTTTGTCTATATTTTTACAGCAATAACTCCTTTTTCTTCTTCACTTCCTCTCTCTTAAATCAGCACATGAATGAACGACATTTTTCAGGCTTTGGCCCTGGCTTTTAACCTCTATTTCTAGATAATTTTAAATGACCAGAACTATCTCTCCATACACATACACGATGGGTTTTTCCAGCTTTGAAAAGTGTTCAAATAACCCAATTACCAATATGATCCTATCCAAGTTATATTAAAAAGACCTTTCCATAGGAAAAATGATGATGTCCTGAAATTACTGCTGCTAATTTTCTGTCACTTCTTCACATGACAACAGCCCACAGCACTGCACTTTCCAGGGGCAGTAAGCGTATGAGCAAGACAATTGCAAACCAAATTTAAACAAGGTCAGCCAGGAAAGCAGCCGATACTCAGCTCACATCAGAGACAAGAATCTTTTTGTCTTCTCCTGCCCACTTCAGATCTTTTCCGGAACTCCACCAACTTCTCAGGTCCATTGCAATAATATACATCCATGAAGTCATCTTAATTCATACACTGCTGCCCATCGCCCACAACTTAAACTGAGTCTCCATTGTAAGCCTTGCCTGGAATTCAGACTTGCAGGAATTACAGCCTATATACTGTTTTCTTTTTCATTCAGCTTCCAGCCAAATCATTTTATAGTGCTTTTGCCTTCATAAAATATTTGCTTGAGAGCCAATGCCAAGAAGAAAAAAAGAAAAAGCAGTGCACTAACCCAAACTTGGGTTTTCAGAGTAACTCTCCCCCTCTNCCCCCCAGATTTATTTTTGGCAAGTTATAGCCCAAGTGAAGGGCAAGTTTAAACCTTTTAATTCACAAGTCCATCACGCTAGATTATTTAAAGGCCTTACAACAATTCACAAAACTCCGATACTGTTGGGAATTGCAGCTGGAGCAATCTGAATCCTAGAGTCATACCCCCATTCTCCTGGAACAATGCAGCCCCTACTTTGTGACCGGGGCAGGGGAGCTGAAAGCCTGGATTCCTATTCAGGCTTTCCAAGGACAGCACCCACCAAGGAACAACACAGACGAAAGCGGAGCAAGAGCTACTGCTCCTCATGCTCTGATCCCAGAGCGTTGCTAAAAGCACCTTCCCAAAAAGAAACTTCTTTTTTCCTACCCCCATCACTCCCAGTCAACATATTTCAATTTGCCTCTGGAAGGGGAACCTGTTTATTGAAATCTGATCAACTGCTGGAGCCTCAGCACTAAAATACACTCTCACTGTTGGGAACTGTCATTTGTCTGTCACCGGGGAAGTTAATGGATATGTTTGTTTAGTTTGTAAGTGGGAATACACAGGGCAGAGGCTGGAGGGATTACAGGAGGGGAGAGGTATTTCTGATCCACAGAGGAATGCAGTTGCTTTTCTTTAAAATTGTCTGTGTATTTTTACATAGACACAAGAAAATCCCCTAGAAGTTCACCTGCGCCTAACAGACCTCAGCAAAGCCAGAGTGACCACGCTCCATCCCAAACGATGGCCCCAAAACACACAGGTAAGGAGGCACAAGCCTGCAGCCCTGAGCAGATAAAAAACGTGCAGGGGGACAAATCTGTGCTGACAGCAACTCCGTGCAGGGGGGTCCTTCTGGGGGCACCGCAGGTGTTTGTGGAGCACAAGCCCACGGAGCAGAGGGAAGGGTGAGAGTCACAGGGTGTTCACACCAAGCGCGGTCCCCTTACCTCTCGCCGAGTCCGAAAATGCAATTATCCCTGCGAAAAGGAGCGCCAGCTGCAATTCCATTTTGAAAACCAGATCCCGCTGTATCGCACAGGCTACTGTCCTCTCAGACCTGGAGACATGAGAAAAGAGAGCAAAATAGTTACCGGGGGTTAAAAACCCTGAACAGCCCTCAACTTAGCATAGTTTTAAATCCTATTGCAAAGACTTACAAGAAGAAACAGCAAATGAAAGAGCAACATACTTGTAATTCATTCCTTGGTGCTCAGTGGGTAAAACTTTGCCCTCTTCTCTGCTTTAGCCTGATATAAATCAAGAACCCACTGAGGCCAGTAAGCTCCTCTAAGTTTACAGTTAATGCCTAATTCTTTGGTATCCTGTACAGAACCAGTCTGGAAGGCAAACAAAACACTAGCAAGTGGCCATAAAACAAGATTTCAGGTTAACAATTTGCGGAGGAACTTGGTGGAAGGGGGAGGAGGAATGTTACCTCTCCCATCAGCAGCCCAGAAAACTTTGTGTTGCTGCTCCAGTGCCCCTCAGCCAGGCTCCACTCTGGGTACGCGCCTTCCTCCACCCCGAGACTTCTCTACAGAGCACTGATTCTTCCTTTCCTCTTCTTCACCCCCACGCTCGCCCCACCAACAGCCCCACTTGTTTCCGTGGGCTCCAGAGGTGCGTCCCAAAGCACAACCGCGCTTAATTACCCAGATTCTTGAAGATGCCTTCGCCGTGATACGCACACCCGGGGTAGATCAGGTTTACATTAATTACACCCTGTTCTCCTCCTAAAACTCTCACTCTCTAAACACTGTCTGGATTCCTCACCCTTGTAAACTCCCCGGTTTAAACACCCCGTGCCCCCAGGACACACAACAACCCGCGTACAGCATCCAGCGAAGCAAACACGGCCGCTTCGCCGTTCGCTCCGCCGTTCGCGGCGGGCAGAGGGTGCGGGGGGCGGTGGGGCTGCCCCGGGCACAGACCGGCTCGGCGGTAACGGGATATTCGCCGCCGGGAATCGGGGTCGCAGAAGAGAGGGACGGACGCGCGGGGGGCACACCCGGTGCGATGCCACCTGGTGCTGCCCCGCGACCCGGGGCTGCGCTGGCGGCTCCCAGCTGTGCCATACCCGGCCCCGGCGGGGTGTCCCGGCCCCAGCGGGGTGTCCCGGCCCGGGGTGGCGGCGCGGGGGACACTTACCTTGGCTGCTGCCGGACTCTAACACCGCGCGCTGGAGCCCATCCCCGCCGCTCGCCGCCTCATGCCCTCCGCGGCCACGGCGCCCGGCGGGCGC
>VZTX01026212.1:0-88950 GCA_013400915.1 Pardalotus punctatus | reverse complement strand
GGGGCTGCCTGGGGGTGCCCTCCCCACGGAGCGGCTCTGCCCCTTCACCGGCTTTTTAACAACCTCCCCCTTTCGCCCCCGCGGGCGATTTTTTTTCCACTCGAGAGTCACGGACGAGGAGGTCAGGGAAAGGGGGAAACCTCGTAAATTATTTTTTTCCTGCTTTCCGGGCCGGGCTGAGCGTGTGTGTGCGGGGAGGGACAGCGGGGACCTGCCAGAGCCTCCGGGGCTCCGCGCCGCGGGATGCCCGGTGATGCCGTCCGGCGGCTCGCCCAGCCGGAATCCCGTTTAAGGAGCGAGGGGAGGAGGGGNCGCGGAGCGCTCGGTGTGCCGGGAGCGGCCGAGCGCGTCCCGCAGCCGCCGCTGCAGCCGCCGCTCCCGAGCCCGGCACCCCCGGCGCTGCGGTGCCCTGGAGCTTTCCCCACCCCGCGCCCCCGTAAGCCCAGCGGCGGTGGAGACTTCCGAGCCCGCAGCCCCCGGCAGCCCAGAACCCGTCCTGGCCGAAGCACCCCTGTCCCCACGCCAGGGGACAGCCCCGGCCGTGGGAACCCACCGCGAAGGCAGCGGGACAGAGCTGGGGGGCGGCTGCGGCGTTTTGATCTCTCGGCTTGGATGCAAATGATGCCAGAAAGAAGCTGGCCTGAACTAAGCTAAACCAAGTGGAAAGTAAACTGTGGAGATGTCAGTTCCTTATATTAACTGTTACAATTATTTATTATTTACTTTCAAGCATGACTCGGCTGATGCATCCGCTCTTACAGCAAATCACTCTTCACACAGGATCAAAACCAACCTGGCAGAATTCACCAAACAGACTAAACAAACGACAAGAAAAAATACTGCCTCAATTGCTAAACTTTTTGTATCTCAAAAGAAACATCATTACTGTTGATGTTAGTTTCTTAGATCTTTTACTTGATACGCCCCAGCGTGAAAACCTCCTTGAAAACAAAGTTGTCTCAATACAAATTTAATGTGATAGGCACCAGGAGAACTCCTAAGCACAAGCCAAGAAGTAATTTGAACATCCATTTTATCTATTTTGTTAGGATTATGAAATCACACCCTTTATTATTATTGTTATTACTAAATATTTTTACTCAGTTCCTGACAGCATTAAATCTTGATACACAAAATCAATGTGAAAAACATCCAAGACTAAACATATAAACCCCTTGAGCCAGAAACAAACAAAGCCGCTGACAATACTGTTTTTATATTTTTCATATTTATATCATCATTTTTATCATTAAAGTTAATTCAGTTGAGAAATTCCAGATGGACTGCTCCTCCTAGCAGGCAATAACTTCAGCCTCCTTAAGTTCAAAGACAGTGTTGACTGAGGGAAACCTTCAGGACTTAACCTGCATGGTCATGGTCATGCCATGCTTTGTGATAAAATCACTCCAGATTGCACCAGAATGAAAGCTCAACTTCATGCTGCATCTCAGGGGATGGTGTGTAAACCACCTCCTTGTAACATTTTCCAACCATTTCACCCCAAAGGAGTCAAGGTCTTTGTTCCAAGGACATCACCACACAGGTGATCCAGCCCTAAAACTATCTACACAACCGGTGTTTCTGTACAGACTGAAGTCCAAAGCAGCCCCAGTTCTGCTGCAGATGTGGGACATTGGCTCATGGGTGAATTTCCCACCAGACTAGAGGGACCTGACCAAGCTCCTACTCCTCGTCTTGTTTTTTGAATCTCGCACCAAGACTGAAGTTTAAATCCCAGATACACCATGACTATCTTGTCTCAGACTATGTAGAGACTTGGGTGAGCTCTCTCTGGGCCTCAATCAACTCTGAAAGAAAAGATCTTTTTCCAATCCAGGCTGTATCCATCCAATCCCAGCACCAAGCACCCAGCTCAGGTTGGACATAGAGGATAAAAATCCCCTGATGGATCCACTCCTTCCATCCTCAGTTCCTTATTGAAAATCACATATGTTGCCTTTGGAGGCTCCAACATCTCCCAGACTCTGCACATATCTCCTCCCAGTACAATTACAGAGCAGCAAAATCTCTCCTGCAGCCTTTCACAGGCGTGAAGTTCTGGGAGACCAAGGATTACAGCGGTGGTACACAAGATGTTAAAAATTATTCAGGTGCCTCAACACCTTCAGATGCCCTTTAAGCCTCTGTCCTTAGGCACCCAGAAGCTTTTTAAGAATCTGATTCCAAGTGATGTTGCAAAGGGATTACATGGGGCAGGGAATGGAGCCCACAGCCCTTCCATACGCCAGGCTAATATAACTGGAAAATAAACCTTTTCGACTTCAAAATGTCAGCACTATTTTTTTTTTCCAGGGGCTTGTGAGTGCCTGAAAGAAAGTCTGAAACCATGTTGTAGACTTCATCCATCTCAGTCCCAACACCACAGTGGAGAAATAAATGTAAAATATTGATACAAGAAAAACAATTAATATTCCTGAAACAGCTCCTAGTTTATCAGAAACAAAATCTCATGTTGTTTTCCCAACACTTCTACCTAAAAAAGGAAACATGCAGAGCTATGGTTTTTTTCTGGGCTGGCTGTAATTTACAGGATGATTGAGTAGTCTGAAAGCCACCAGCCCCAGATTGCTCCTGCACCCCACGGTCCTGAGACAAGGCTGTGGGAAAACAGCTTTCTGGAGCTGACAAACAAAAATGAATGCTAAGCAACGAAATACGTGTCTCCACATGGCCTGAGAAGCAGCCTAACAGTCCATTTGTATCTCAGTTGTCCCCAAAGCCCTGTTTCCGGACCATGGCTTTTCAAATTTTGCATAGCTGTGATGGTCTAGTGAACTTCCATCCCCAGAATTACTTTCTTCATGTCTCCAAAACCACAAATTGGACTTTTTCCAGCTTCTTTACCGCTTTTCTCCCAGGAGTTGCTCACCTCCATTATCACAAATCTCCATTTTCCCGCATTTTCTCCCTTCCATCAAGATTATTACGCCTTTTCCCATGCAGATGATCCGGGAAACACAGCACCTCCAGACTGTAATTCCTAACCGGTTTCAAGTGATTTTTTTTTCCAACTGCAGGTGGCAGCCAGGCGGTCGAATTCCCCGTGGCACCCAGCCCTCCATGGGGCTGCGGTTTTCCAAGCCACTTGGGTTGGCAGCAGTGCCTTGCCCGAGGAGCACGGGGCCCCGTGGCACAGGTCCATGGGGACATGCCACTGGGGCAGAGGGTGTGCAGGGCTGGGCGGCTCCGCACAGCTGACGGAGCACGTGAAGGTGATGGAAGGGCATGACCAGGATTAGCACATTCCCTCCACCTGCCAGCCTGGCCATACAGCCCTCCTCTGGTTACCCAGCGGCAGCGGCCACGTGAGGTCAACCTGAGCATCCCTCCAGGATGCCTGGAAAAGGGGGTTGCTCTGGATGCGGGGAAAGGTAAATAACATGATTCATGGGGCAGAGGGCAAATTTCCCTGGGTGGGTCAGTTCTGATAAAGCATTTGGCATGTGGTGGGACAACACAGAAAATGTCGCAACTGGGAAGACAGGGAGCACAAGATGCACTTTTCCTTTTGCACAACACCAGAGTCACTGCGCTGCTCCATTTGGGTCTATAGTTAAGGCTGAAATGGTGTTTTTCAGAGAAAGCAGTGTTTTATGAGAGCGGAATCACTATCTTCCCTATATGTGGTAACTAAAATCTAGCAATAACATAGGTAATATTCAGAGGGGATGTACAGGCAGATGGAAAGATCAAACAGGATGATACGGTACTGAAATTTATCTTTTTCTGAATAAAAAATGTCATGTCTTCTCTCATGTAAATATACATTTACTCCCTTAGTAATATACATTCTCTCATGGAAATATACATTTATTCCCTTAGAGTAGCTTTGCTCTAAGTGGTGTTGCAAAGAAACAAATGGTTCATCATATGCATACGGTACACTTCCATACATGAAGCATGAATGCCAATGTCTGACAGAGAAGAAAGGATGGTAAAAGGGTTAGATGTCCTATCATCCAAACCTTGGGTCCTGTGCAGTGTGCTGAGAGGTCCCATTTCCCCACAGCCATTGTATCAGGGCTGTCATGGCTTTTCACAGGCACAAATGATCCCTCTTCTACCTTGTGGTCTCTGTGTTGGTCCAAAGCACCACCAGGTGAGAGTTCCCAGCCCTTTTGCCAAGGACCGGTCACACACACTGCCCAGCCTCACTGTGCCTGGAGAATGTGCTTGGATTTCTCATTGGTGCTAAATTTGCACATGACGGCATCTGCAGGAAATCATTTCCACCGTTCCCAGTTGGCTGGGAGACCCTATCTCTCTCTTGGCCAGGTTAGGCACGCTGTGTCAGCACTCCCTGGCACCAGGGAAACGTGACAGCTCTGATCAGAGTCCAGGAGGTGCTCAGGGAATGCCAGCCAGCCCAGTCCAGCCCAGGAGGATGCATCTCGTTGGCAGAGTGAGTCCCTCACGCTGCCTTCCCAGCGGCTGCCAAATGAATTTCAAGGTCTCGGTGTCTAGGACACACTACTCAGCTGCTTAGCTCGTGTCTCCAAGATGGGTGACAGCAGAAGAAAACTCCTCGCTCCAGGCTAAGCTGAACTCTCCTTGCGAAGGCAAAGCTGGCTTGTGCAGGAGAAACAGAGCATGGCCCGAATTAACAGGGCATCCCAAAGCAGCACCACAAAGTACAGACCAATATTCCCTGGGTGACAGCTTCAAACAGCCTTCTCTGCTCCAAAAGAGTGTATAAGAAGGTCCTAGTATAAAAAAACACTACAATCCATACAAAATTCTCCTTCCTTGCAGGAAAGGTAAGAACAAGGAAGGGGTTTAGATCAAGCAATCCAGATGGAAGAACATACAGAAGGTTTTAGACACAAGGCCCAAACCTCATCTGCTTTTTGTCTGACTTCTCTCAGTAGATCTAAGAAAAGATACTACATCTCCAACAAAATCTGCTTCTCTTCTACCCAACAACTACACTGTGATCACAGGGAAAAAAACACATCTGAGCACTGTTTCTACACTCCTGGAAGGTGCTCACCTGTTCAGATAAGGGAGATGGTACAAAAAGCTTATGGCAGACTAGGTTGCCATTTGTTTAAAAGAATTATACTCCTCCTTTCTTTAATTGTATCTCACTTCTCTTTTTCATATCCCTTTGCTTCACTCTGTACTTCTGTCCACTCTTAAATATTTGCAGGCAAGTTCCCTAACTCAACAGTTGTTCAAACTACAAGTAGTTAAAGTTTCCAAATGTTCTCCATAAACGCATCCTTCCTCAGGCCCCTTATCCTTTATATCACTCAACACTGGTTTCTTGGAGTCAGTCTGACACTGATGTATAAAGGATTTGGTTTTGCTTTCCTTTTACATCTGGCTAGAACAAGAGTAATCCCACTGGAGCCATTGGAATCATTCTAAGTGAGAAAAAAACCTCATCAAACCAACAGAATCATAGGAGCAGCCACTGTTCAGTCCAGGTAGGCTGAGCTGAAAAGTCTGAATATGCATTTTTGGATCTAAATATCTCATCTTGGGAGGATACCACAGTTTTGAAGGTCTAAATCTCCTCTAACTGCTCCTTCACATCATCCTCCTGTTCAAGGAAATTTGTACACATTGATGCTGGGTTTAACAAACAAATGTATCACACATGAAAGAGTTGTGAAAAATAACAAAAAAAAAAAAAAATTGCCCAAAAATCCCNAAAAAAAAAAAAAAAAAGCCCAAGATCAACAGACAGAATGAAAAACAGAAATGCCAAGTATTAACTGCTGAACAGACGTGAGGAATGTTAAGGGAAACTGTTTGGTGATTTATGTTCAAAAAAATAAGACAACTTCCCAAACTATTTCCTTTCAAATCTCTCAGCATTTTCCATAAATTCCATGTGCATGTGTGGTGCTCTCTGATAACATACAAATCTGCATGCATAAACTGTTTTGAAATGTTTGTACAGTTTCATCCAAAAATATTACTATATGTTTGTGTTTTAATTGTCAGCAGTGGGAGATTAGGCAAGAGCCACATGCATCATGTCAGGGGCACTGACTAAGTTTAGGTGGTACAAGCCCTTTCTGGCTGGGTCTTGATAACAAAGAGAAACCAAATTATCTGAAGGACGGACCTGCAGTAAAGCAGCAACACAGTCCCAGCATTCAGTGGCCAGGGTGCTGGCCCAGAAAAACACCCTGAAACCAATAACACCATTTCAGATTCATACAAGTGTAACCAGGAGCAGAAATTTGCTGATTTCCAGGTCAGACGTCATAGTTTTTGCAACTCTGCAAAAAAAATAAAGCCTTGTGGGGGGGTTGGTGGGGGGAAGAGAGGCTGACACTTTGCCTCAATCAGTGTTGTTTAAAATGTCTTTCATTTATTACCATTCTTGCTGAAGCCGAACTTTAGTTCCACTCTATCAGGAATATATGCAGCTGCGTTTTCTGGATGGGAACACCACCAAAAATATGTTAACTATACAGTCGACAGCTATGTCTTGTTTACTCTCATGTGTAAAAACCATACGGAAACAATCCTCATAGGAAATGTCTATCTGTATGCAAATAGAAACAATAGGAGAGTCTGGAATGGGATGCTTGCTGAGAAATGGGGTGGGAGAGCTGTGCTGCCCTCTCCCCACTGAGCAGCTTGTTCCAGCCTGCCTGGAGTAGCAGGAGCTTCGTTTTGCCCAGGGTTTATCTGAGAAACTCTCCTTGGTTCCCCCAAATGGAGATCCAGATGGGGCTGCTCTCATACTGCAACAGAGTTTGCAGGGAAGATGCATCCCTCACCTTAGTGCTTTCACTCTAGCACATTCCTCTTGGAGATGCCATTTTTCTGAAATCTGTGGATGGCCCTCAACCCATGCAGACAGACCACCACAACGGCTCAGCCTTGGCTTTATTCCTGATGGGAGATGGGCAGCCCATGGGAGAAACCCTGAGCTCAGTGGGGAATTCTTAGCTCTTCAGCTTCTCGAACATTCATCAGACTCTCCTTCTCCTGTTGTTGGCTTCATCCAACAGCACCATTGGGGCTGCTGGGGGTGGAGGGCAAGGCTTGGGGGGAGGACGCTCATGCAGGAGGACAAATCTTGATGGACCTGAGGAGCCCTGGCTGCTTGCCCACAGCCTGAGGAGGATGGATACAAAATCCACCATGGCATGGTGCACCAGACACTGTGTGGGGAGCATCTGGCCCACCCTCCCCAGGCACAAGAAGGGTTAAATATTAACCACACCAGGTCTGCTCAGGCCTGGATGCTGCAAGGCAACTCCTTGGGCTGGGCAGCAGCCCCCTCAGCCATCCCCAGCAAAGGGAAGAGCAGAGAGCGCATGAAGGAACCTTGGAAATATGCAAGGAGCTGCCAAGGTTTGCTGCTAAACACTTTTATCTTTCGACAAAGATAAATCTGTTGCTTACTTAACCCAGCCTTTATGAAACTCACAGCTCCAGGTTTCCAAAATAACAGGAGCAGAGCAGGGCTGGCTTGTGTCCTGGTGAGCAGCAGATATACACAGGGCAGGGAGAAGGTGACAAAGTATCTCGTGAGAAAAATGGCTGGATAGTAAATCATATATCATAGAAATAAATAAGAACTTAACCTCCATGGGCCAGAGGCCTTACCTTCTCATGTTTCTGCAAAGAGCAGGTGTCTGTTTGCTTAAGAGAGCTATTAAGATATAGTGTTCATAAAGAAGAACAAAAAAATCTGCTACTCAAAAAGTATAATGAAGAACATAAAAGTCTTGCATGGAAAGGCAGATGTAATGCAATAGCGAGAGAGAAAAAAGGTGGCATAAATACATAAAAGGGTGTCCTTGGCTGTCACAGTTTGTAACCCAAGGCCAGAGAGAAGAGAGATGTCAGGATACAAGGCACAGCACCCACTGCAGTGCTGGCTCTGAAATCCAAGGTCTGCTCCCCGGGGTGCTTTTATCCATGTTATCTATAACTGGGAATTCAAACAGATTAATGCCATCCCAGGGCTTGGGTGTGGAGCTTTGGTGGGGCTTTGGGGCCAGCCAAAGCTCCTCCACGAGGTCTGACATCTGACTGACCAGGCATTACCCATTTGCCAGAGCTTTTGTCAAATCTCAGGCTTCCTGCAAAAATGAGCCAGACTCCACTCTCATTTTCAGGTCATTTGCTTAGTTTTTACAGAGATAGATTACAAATACTGGGAATAGAAACTCCCTTTTTTTTGCTACAGATCTCACCAGTGCCAGTAAATACTAATTTTCTTTTAATACTAGAGTGTATCTGGCAAGAATATAGTCCCTTACTCTGCCACCCATGACCCAGGCTGAACCTGTCTGGCCTGTGTTATTGTGCTAGTGTAATTCAGTGGAAAAGAGATTGGATTAAACAGGCAGCTCTGGAGGAGTAAATAAAAGGAACATGCTTTAAAGAGTAAATAGACAAGTCTGGTTATAATGGAATATCTCCTGGTTGTGCTAAATCAAAGAGAAAATAATGTCCTCACTAAAATCTGAATGTGGCTGTTTGTCTCTGCAAGAAAAAGAACCAACAAAATGCAGGGGGGAGCAGAGGATGCTCTGGGGATATCCACAATTACACACTAGAAACAGTACCCAGAAAAAGAAAGTCTTTAAAAAAATTTTTAAAAAAAAGATGAGGCAAGCTTTCTTTAGCAGCCAAGCTTGTGCTGGGGAAGAAATCCAGTTTCTGAATGATCTGCAGAAGTTTCCTAAGATGAGTGTAGAGAAATCCAGGTTAGCTCCAGGTAGTTCCTCACTGATTCTAGATCAAATTTGTTTAGCAGCAGAATTTTTTTTTTTTTTTTTCCTCACTGCCAGCCCTGCAGCTCAAACTGGACTGGCAGGTCAAGTTCTCAACTTCACCTCCCCTTTTCCTTTCACACTCCTCTGGCAAAGCCAGGAGCATGTTTGATATTTGAAGGCAGTAATGGGATTTTCCTAGCACAGGGAATCCTACAAGAGTAGTGAGCAGCTTCTGTCCAAGCCAGCAGCACAATGTTCTAAGACAGGAGAGAGGGCTGGGAGGATTCAACACTCCCTGGCAGCCTGAGCATGAAGATTCCAACTTTGGGAATGGTGAGCTGGCATCATCAATCAGCTCAGCTGTAAAGTCAGTTGATTAGTCTTCCTTCACAGGCTGTTTTACCCCCAGCAAAAAGTTGAGAAGGTGCTGATACAAAGCTCAGTACATTCTCCCCCCCCTGCTCACCAGGAATTTGTACTTGAGGAGCACTGCAGGAGAAACGGCACTCGCCTCTCCAGGACCAAAATAAGAAAAAATATTTGTTTGCAAGCCAGTGGCTGATTCTGGCTGTGTTCACTCCTGTATAGCCAGTGGTAGATCCTGGGCTGCCTCCAGCCCTGGGTTTGCCCGCAGAGAGCAGAGGAAAAGATTTCAAAATCAACTGTCATACTGCTCATATGAGCATTAAATATCCAAGTGGGGTAAAGCATAGGCAGAGTTGCATTTCAGAGCTGACATCCACATTTTCATGCAGTGGCATCAGAAAAAGCACATTGTACATGACTCAGGGACATTTGTTTCCCATCAGCTGCAGAGGAAATTCTCAGCACTTTAAAGGTGTGAGGGTCCTTCCCATGGGAAAATGGGACAGTGAATCTGGGAGCCAAAAATGAAGTTCTTTTCCTCATTTCTACAGTGACTTTAGTGACAGAGCTTTAGCAAAGAGTTTTGACAATATACAACTTTGTTATATGCTGGCTGAGCTTTATGGATGTATTACCTCTCCTCTGCTACCAAGGGGATAGGGATCATCATTTCAGCTGAAAGACATACAAGAGTAGGAAAACTAAAAATACGCAGTTTTATGCAGGCATTTTTCTAACCAGGCCCTTAATGTCTTCTTCATAAATCATTTGCTAATATGAAGATAAGAACGTTTGAACATTTTGGAGTCCTGATGTGGCCATAAATTGAGATACCCAGATTACAGACACAACAACCCTACTTGAGCATAGCACTTAAAATGAATAAATGGAGAGAAGGAATTACACATATTGTAAAGTTACACAGTGCAAAAGAATTCTTCAAGGAATACCACATCCTGAGCCTTAGACAAGGAAATCCAGGCCAGGCATTAGGGGAAAAGTGAACACATCTCAAGGCCAGGCAGAATTAGCAGGATGATCAATCTGAATATTCCAAGATGCCTAAACTCAGCTGTATCTTCCAACAAAGTGGAGTAAGTGCAACTTGGTTGTGTGATCCAGTACCAAGGTGAGGGACTTGGGTTACAGACACCAAAGTTGTCTGCATGAAAGGGTCCTCAGGGCGCCACTTCAGAAGAGATTCAAAAGCAAGGAGATAATTAAAACTGCAGGTCATTTCCGAATCACTGACCATGACTCCAGGGAGAAGAGTCATGCCAGTGGTGTGCTCTGGCAGGACACTCAGCTTGGAACACCTGTGCACAGGGCAGATGGGCATTAGCACAGGGAGGAGCCCACCAAAGAATTCTTTTCCAAAGTTTTCACCACCTAGAAGTTCCTTACAACCAGTCCTAGAGTGACTCTTTGCTTTCACCTGGCCAAGATTTACTCCCAAAATGTGTCTTCCCAATAAAGTTGCAGGGCACACTCATGTTGACACCATCCCAAAGCAACACGCAAGCTATGCCTCATGAGAAGCCCACATGGCAGGTGCTTCAAGATGAGCTGGAGGAAATTTGGGTGAAGGAAGTAGTGTAATTCAGTGGAACTGAAACTCAGGAGTGCAGAAAAGAGCAACATCCTTCTGCACAAACACAAAGCTTCATCTGTGAAAAATGGCTTGTCAAGAGAATTTGGAACAGGAGAGCATTTGGGATGGCGTCTATAAGAAGAAAATAAGAAGACCCTTCTATTTAAATAGAGAAATATTATTGCTAGCACTTATATCCTTGTATAATTAATTTTCTTAAACATAGGTCCGTGCTCTTTTGAAGATACAACCCAAGAAGTTCAGTACAGCATGTGCAAGAATATTATTAGTAGCTACTTTTTGCACAGCTCTCAGAGGTGTGCTGGGACTAAATAGTTAAAACATGTTTATTGGATCTGAATAAAGTCTTGTGGGTCACTCAGAAGTGACACAAAACTCAAAGTATTGGACCTGTGCCATTTCTGACAAGTCCCTTTGAAGGCAGAGTTGCAGTTAATTATATTAATATACTTTGGTAGAGCAGTTCTCCACAGGCCTGGAAATGTGTATTTCATTCTTTTGCCATTTAGTAATTGGGTCTTGTGCATCAGAACAGTGAAACATGTACTTGCATAAGTTGGACAGCACAGGCTCTCACTGGAGCAGGGTTTGCCACCCAGGATATACCCAAAGTACAGCGCAGAGTATGGATAATCCAGACCCCAGCCCTTTTCCCCTCACTGCCACTTCAGATGTCAATCACATGCAGGCTTCTGATTTATAGCAGGTCATGCCATCGCTCTTGTGAGCTGGAAGTGAGAATGCCTGCATGAAGCCCTGGATGCCACCAGAGAGTGCAGGACACATGGTGTGAAAGGTGTAGGTGTAGGGCAAGTGGCTGACACCGTCAGCCCCTAACAAGCACAGTGTACACAAAGAGCGAACTGAGCACATGGGCTGAGACTGAAAAACTTGGGCAGAGATGAGCTGCAGCCACAGAATTCATCTCTGGGTCCAAATATTTTCCAAAGCTCAGCTCTGGAGCTGTCATTCAGCCTGCTGGAGACAGAGAGTCTCACAGACAGAGACACTGTGGGGCACTTTGGTTTCTAGTGCCCAATCCAAATACCTACACGAGCGCACGGCACTCCCAGCATCTTCCTCTTCCCCTCCCATTGTCCTGACATGTCCTCATCAACTCACTTTGGTTTGTATCATGTTTAGAGAAGCTTTGCAAACATTTCTCAGCTTTGCCAGGAATTTATTTCTTCATCCCTGTTTGTCCTGAAGGTAGCCTAGGAAATGACATGTTATTCTAGGCTGTGAGGAGCTACCCATGGCCAAACATTCCCCTTGCTCACCATGGCATTAGGGCAAAAGAGAATGGGAGAAATAAATGCCTCCAAGTCTCAGTTATGGGTGAGCAAGAGAGGGGTGGTTGATTCCTGTGCTGCTGAACACTCCTTGTGGGGCAGGGACATCCATCTGAGCTCCATCAGAGGCAGTGTGACACCACTCTGCTCCTTACATCTGATACCATGGGAACTGAGTTATGTGATTTCCAAGGCCACATCAAAAGTTATCGGCAAGATCCCAACATGGGAATAAGTACTCTGGGACCCAGAAGTGCTAGGGAACAAAAGGAAAAACATGTAAGAAGCTCTGCAGAGTCTTCCAGACCTGCTAAGATGGGTATTGATGATCATTGGAAAGCTGGTGTGGCTCAGTGCAGACTTTGTGCAGGCACGTCTCTATTGTGCACCCAGTGCATTCCAGAGCCACCTCAATTCCTGTCAATGTCTGATTATCCCTCATTTCCCTTCATAGCTAAAGGAAACATTGAAAATGCCAAGACTTACTTTTGTTTATTCTTCTTTTATCCATCTCTCCCTCTTAGCTAGTAAGTGCTGCACAGCCTCTGTTCTGCCATGTACAGCAGTAGTGTGTGAATCACAAATAACAATGATATGCTTTCAGCCAGAAAATAAACCCCATATGTGTCCTCAAGTATCTCTTTTCTCTTGAAGTATTCATGCAAACATTGGTTCCAGAGACTGTTATAATCCTGTTTACTTGTCAATGCTTGGAGTGAGCATGTAATTACAGTTCCACTGTAAGATACTTAACGTGTAATTCAATGGCAGAGCTGCCATGTTATTATAGTCTTCTAAGTTTGGATTTATGCCCTGAAATCTAAATTAGTCCCAACAATTTCTGTTCAGAGGAGGATAATTTAATGCAAATATTATCAAGCACACCAAAGAGCAAATTTCACCAACACAAAAAATGCAAGCAAGTAATTTTTAAATTTTTTTTGAGCTTTTCTTGCCACCACAGTTTTCTTGGACTTGTGTGTCATTAGACAGGCAAAGGATTTGTGTTTGAGTATGGTACAAAAGTGAAATTAAAAGTATCAGTGTCAATCAAAACCTTGGGCATCAGTTGAAGACAGACACGAAACCTCTGGGACGTGTCTCTTATGGTGATACCAAAGTGTGATCTTGATGTCAGTACCGAGCTAAAAGCAGAGGAACTAAAGGAAGTTACAGGCATATCTAGCCTTTGCTCACTCATTCACTCTGGTGTAGCTGTCTCTAGGATCTGTTGTTAACCTACTGCCTGGCAGACCATCATCATCAACTGCACTAATTAGGCTCTGCCTTTAGAATAATCCATCCTCAGCCCCACAACACTTTGCACTCCTACGGGCCTGTTCATTCAAGACTCTCAGAGGGCTTTACATGTCCCAACTGCTCAAGCAATACAATGTGCCCAAGAATTCGGTCAGAGGCACGAGAGCGGTAGCAGTGTTTGCCACAAAACATTTACACGCTTGCCTATGGTCACAGCCAAGGCTGCTCAAGGAACAGCTCCTGGCTGTATCCTCTTCTGCATGCCCAGCCCCATGTTTTGTTATAAGCCTCAGTTTCCCATTTGTAAAAGGAGCTTCAGATTTACAGCCTTTCCGAGGGCAGTCTGACACAGCCATGGCACCACTCAAGAGCAAGGGAGTTATCCACAGCCGTGGAATTGCCTGAGTTTCCTTCACCACCTTTCAGCAAGGTTGCCCTTCCCAAGCCATTCCATGGCTCCTGAAGCTCATTGCCAGCCTTTCCAGTACAAAAATAAAGCAGGCAGTTTTGTTACAAGGCGTAGAGGCCACAGCTAGGCCAGGAGTCCATGGGAGTCATGCAACTGTGGGCAGAAAGTCCCTGAAGCTCAGAGGAAGGAGAGGAGAGGAGAGGAGAGGAATGCAACCCCGGAGTACCTGGGAGCCCACGCTGCCAGCAAGGCCAGGTGTGCATCACACTAGCCGGGGAACCATGTGCCAAGAGCCGGTGATGACAGCCCAGGGTCCCTGATACATCAGCTCTTGGGGTGTCACATGCATCTGTTGGAGGGTTTGAGATTTGCCTGGGCCACGGGGGTCATTGAGCAGGTGGGCTGCTGGCTGTCCAGCACGCCTGCCAGACTCAAGCAGGCTGGAGGGGGTGTAATCCTGTGGAAATCCACAGGCATGAGGATGAATGTGCAATATCCTCAGCCATGCCTGCACACAAACACAGGGGGAGAGGGAAGAGGTGGGTGTAGTGCTGGCTTGGATGCATTTGCAGAAGCATGAGAAGACTCCAGGAAGAGAGATGAGTGACCAGCAAGGCAGAAGTTGTCACCTGAGAGCCACCACACGCCCTTTGTAAAATGTCTGGCCATTTAGGTCTGCTCTTAGCAACTCTCCACGCTTATTTAGGGAGAGCTCGCTGATGGTCCAGGTTCATACAGCAGTTACATTGTGCCATCTTCTGGTTAAAGGCTGAGGACTCCCTCTCCAGGAGTCCTGCCTCTCTTCAGCACACAAGGAAAGGTATATTCTTATGCCTTCAAGAAGTGAGATCTGGAGATGTCAGGGCAGCTCGGCTGCTGTGGTGTAACAGCATCACCTGCAGAAAGGAGCCACAAGCCCAAGGCAGTTTGTGAGGATCATGGGGACGTAGGAGCTGCCAAACACAGCCCTGGTCTGCCAAACCTGCTGTTCTTGACACCAGGAGAAATAACACTTGAGCATGTCTCTTCAGTGAGACATTGAGATACCCTTACACCCATTTGGCTGGCTGTGCAGCTATGAACCATCTGGAGGTGATGAGCAAACCCACAGGAAAGTGAAAAAGAAAGTGGACTCAGCGGGGTCCTCAGAGACAAAACATGTTCATCTTTCTAGTAAGGAAGATCATAAATATCCATAAATGGATGAGGACACATGTTCAGAACCACTGCCAATTACTCATGTGGATCATCAATATGGGGAACGGGATGTTCCCAACCCACCCTTTGCCACAGAAAAATGAAGACACAAAACTGCAGAAGGATATATGGTCTCGGAAAGAGAGCTCTTTGTGGAGAAATAACTGGTCTGAGTGTGCAAGCCTAGACTTGATGCAAAAGAATTAGCCAACAAATCCTCTTGTTTTTTCAGCAGCACAATTTATAATGTAAGTTTTAAAACATGGCTCCTGAAAGAGGAGTAATTTCCAGCACTGCCACATCACACCCAGCTCTGACCTCACTTGCACCAGCACAGCTCACTCGATTTCAACAGCAGCATTTCTCCACCTACCAGGATCATTTTGCAGAAGTAGGTGTGCAGGATGATGAGTTCAAAAGGAGCTAATTGGCACATAGTAGACAGACAAATTAGAAACAAAGACTTCACTAAATGCTGGTTAAGCAAACACAGCTTCAGGGAAGATCCATGCTAGGGATTGTCATCAGCAGTAATAGTGTGAGCTGGATGGATTAGGTGCACAGCAGCCCCCACCAAAAAGCTGGCACATAATGATGTTGCTACAGGAAATGGTCTGAAAGGATGAAATCACCTCCTGTTCCAAGAAAGAGAAATAGCCACTACATTTCAGACACTGCAGAGCATGGGACCTGACAGACCTGTGGCTGTAAGCATTTGCCACCCTAGTAATATTTAATTATTTGGCTGTAATGAGCTCTGCAAATGTGTTTAGTCTCAAAATGTCCTTTTGTAGTGTTCTGAAATTTGAAGTTAATCAGGGCCATTATGAAAGCATTCTGATGATGTTACACGCAGGTATCAGCCAGTGTCAAGGTACTGTTTTGCTCTTAACTGAAGCAGGAGAAGCAGAGACAGAGATTTTTATAAGATTTACATGACTTCAGCCTGGTCTGCCCACCTATCATCTGCCCACACTTCCTAACATGCCGGGTATCTCCTTCCACAAGTCTGTCATCAGGATGAGATATGGGAACTTGTCCAGATTTTGAAGTAATTCAGTTGGTCTGTGCCCTCAGTGATTTGGCACATGAGCAATGGGGAGCTTGGATTGCGCCATGCTGCAGCCCAGCCGTGCGTGAGGTCTCTGTGCAAAGCATGGAGAGCAGCAAAATACTTTCTGAGGCTGAGCTCACACTCACATCCAGATCACCAACAGAAGAAGGAGGATTTGGGGTCTAAAGTTGGATGCTTGGTGGGCAGAAATGAGAAATGAAGCACACAACCATCTCCCAGCAAGGCATGAGCTTTGCTGGTGTCTGAGCACTGCTGTTGTCCAGCCATCTCCCAAGAATGAGTAAGTCCCTCCCTATGGTTGCATCATTGCTTGAACACATTGGTAATAAAATTTGAAGTGCTTTTGCTTCCTGCAAGTATACCCAATATCAGTCCTCCTTACTTTTAAACTGTGCAGCATTTTTCTTTTGATAATTTCTATGCCTGAATTTCTTAGACTGTATAAGCTAAGACTGACTCAGATGTTCTGTATAGGGTCTTTCAGGGCTTTGGGCTTCTGAAATCATCAAGCTGAACATGTAATCGTTTTGTTATTTACTGTAACTTTCAAACTTTCTTTGAACTATTTTTTTCCCTGAATCTACTTATGAGTTGCTGTTCATTCATTGCTGGAGCAGTTTTCCTCCACTCCAGTTTGGCTCTGTCCTCCTACACTTCTGTCATCACAAGCTGACTGTTCAATTAAGGTTTTCTGCCAGGTCCTCAGCGCTGTGCATTTTACAGGTTCCCATGGCCCCACTCTCCTTTCCTAGAGGACTATCCCATTTCATCCCATCTCTATTCGCTGCTCTGATTGCATCTGGAATTTTTGACCCATCCCTCTCTTTGCCCTTTTGCTGCTTATCACCTGCAGCATTCCACCATTCCACCACAGGGAAGTTCATGCCACCAGATCCTCTCCTGACATCCCTGGTGGGTCCCCATTCCCTGTCCCCAAGCACTGCAGGTGGTGCCCACAGCCTGTGGATCTCCCTGATACTCTCTGGGACCAAGAGAAGGATCAAGTCCCCAAATGATCAGGAACTGGCCTGGCCTTGAAGACATGACATAAAGGTCACCTGTACTGCTGACCTCCTTGGCACCCTGCTGTGCCCAGGGGAGCTCACCAACAGCAACATCTCTCTGGTCTGGAAAATATATTGTCTGAGCAAGGTATTTTTATCCAGCTTCTAGCACAGTGCAATATCAAATATGCTAGAATCCCAAATATGTCATGGGTGCACTAGATTCACTGCCTCTACCAAATGGGGAAGGCAATTGTACATTATTTTTGGCATGATTTGGTTTTAAAGTGCCCGTGCTGTCTGGTGACCCTTGGATAGTTTCCTGCCAGTTGTTGCACAAACTCCTTCAACAGACTGTGAAGGCTGGACACTTCCCCAAAACAAACAAGCTAATAACACACAAGATGCTGAGACTTGATTTCATGGTCTTCTTAAAACAGGTACAATATTAGTTTGCTGCCAGTCTTCAGGTGTCTCTGACCTGGAGATTCACTGACTCAATTTTTTCTGGCAATTTTTTTCTCACTAGATGCCTGATCTTTTTGTGTTGCCCAATTCCCACTGGCACCAGAGAGAATTTTGGCTGATCCAGGGCTAGAGGATACAGCCCTGGCTGTTTTAGCTCCCCGGGTGCATTACATCTGTTGATTTATGTGAGAAATGGTTCCTTTGCCTTGGTGGAGAAACAAAAACACCCAAGTGTGAAAAGACAAGGCGACTGAAGACACAATGGTCATGTCGTTCCTGAAATGTTTGTCTCATTTCAGAAACAACACTCTGCACTCAGACCAAGTGATAAGTGGGAACAGAGATTAAGCCAAAATAAACCTCCTTATCTTAAAAAAAATTCAGCTTCCTAAAGCCAACCTGAATCTGATCTGTGTGAACAAGAAGAGAAAGTGCAAGAAAGCTGAGATATTTCTTAAAATAATATTACTGTGGGACCCAACAAACTGTAAACTCTGCTTACAGAACAAAAGTTATTTGCAATTAACACTGACACAATGCCCATGAGAGGTCAGGTGGAGAGCAGAGCACTAACCCTTCTACGTCTTGCACATTTAATTTGCAAACATAGGCAATGATTCTGGTTGGAGATACTTTGGCTGGACATCAAACATCAAGTGGTTCTCATTGTCTGTGAACTTCCCTTTAAAAGCAGCAGGACTCCTCTCAGCACGTAAGGATGGAGGCTTTTGGTTATAATCTGTATATTGGACTGATTTCACCAACTCCGCTGAGGCAAGAAAGATCATTCCTAGAGTGTGCACTGGTTAAGGGGCTTCATTACAAGCCCTGGCCCCATGAAAAACTTCTTGGGTTTAATTAAAATTTTTAAAAATAGTTCTTGAGTATGTTTTTTTGAATAATTATAAATGCCTCTTGGACACCAAGCCCTCAGGTGGTCTAAAGAGGCACAACACAGAAAACAACAGTTTAGGCTCAGTAAGGTCACTGAGTGTGTGGCAGGGAAGATGTCCCACATCACACCTTGAACTCATTCTTCCTTAGCTCCCTGTGCCAACATCATGGATGTTAACCAGAGGGATTTGTCTTCCCTGAACCATGCAAACCCTTCCAGCATCAGACACAAACATGTCTGCCCCAGCCCCTCTCCCTACCTACAGCACAACAATCGACCCTGGGCAGGGGCATTTCTTCCCCTCTCCTGCCTTGCTAGGAATCATCACTTAAGATCCACTTTTCTTGCCTGCTGTGCAGATTTCTTTCCTTTAAGCACAAAACATTAATGTAAGGGGACACCCACATACGTGTTTAGGTGCTTGTACACCAGCCTGTGTGTACATGCTACATCTTTCTCTTTTAATTAACATAACCTGTCAGGAAAAAAAAAAAAAAGGAAGTAAAAGATGTCATGTCATGAAAATTATTATCCATGTGGCACTGGCAGTTGACAAACTGGCACCTCCATAACAATTTAGGAGTTTGGATGTGCCTAATGGGACAAGAGTCCAGTGCAATCCCACAGGACCCAAGTCCATCAATGAGCTCAGACCAAGAATATTCTGTTGCTTTGCCAAGTATTTTGCAGAGAGAGGAGAAGATCTTCTTCTGGGACACTGTTTCCCAGCAGGGCAGAAGTGAAGTGGGACTTAAGTTGTGCCCAGTAAAGCCCATGTCCAACTTGAGTGCGTGCTGGAAGAAGTCCAGCTTCGCAATCAAACCATCCATGAAGGGAAGGCACTAGTGAAGCAGAGCACCCCCTGGGAAAGACTGTTTGTCCTTTTTTGCCTGGCAGAGAATCTCTCAGCACAGTTTCAATCACACAACACACTCAGCAGTAATGTGAACTGAATTGTTGCTCCTCAGGGGTCTGTCTGCCAAGAAAACTGAGGAGTGACTCATGTCATGGCGTTCTGAGAGAGGGGAGGGAAGGACCTGGAGGTGGCAAATGATTCAGAGGCACAGAGGTTGAATTCCATGGGAGGACAGGTCAGTCCTAGACACAGTGCAGGAAAATGCCTTGCAGTACATCAGGGTGATGGAGCAGAGCAGTGGAGAAATGCATCCTTCTCCTAAGATAGCATTGCCACGAAGAGGCAAGTGATACACGTGATCCACCAGGAACCAGGATATCCAGAGGGTATGGATGGTTCAGAGCCGAACCAGATCATTAGAAAATAGACTGGTGGCAACCTGAAGTGAGGATTGGAAGTTTCTCCTGAATTTCTTCCTAAATCACAGGAAAGACTCAGTGGAAACATTCAAGAAAAGGGCCAAGATGGGCTTTCCTCAGTCAGAGGTGGAAAATTCATTAGACCCATGTCATGTTGGCTCCACTGTGAACCATGCAATGTCTGTGTTGGAGAGAACCAGATGTGCTCCAATGATATTTTTGGGAGATGCACTCATGAGCCCTTGAAAGCAGGCCACACAAGGGGGAGAATACATCTCTTTTACTTTCAGAAACATTTGCTTTACATCCATTACTTTACCCATAACATCCCCCCAATTACAGAGCCCAAGTGACCCATCTTTTGCATTTCTTGCTGCTTTTACAAATCACGTGTAAAAAAACACTACCTTCTTTCACATCCACTGTTCAAAGGAGAGGGTCAAGCCAGGGGAGATGGAAAACCATTATAAAACCAGTTATAAAACCAGTGGTTCCTTATTACATCTCTGTCCTTCTGCTTCCATGCATATCTGTCCATTAAAGTCCCTCTCTGCCTACATACCACCCTCCTCCAACCCAGGCTGGGCATGTCACAGGAGGCAATGATACCTTGGGGGCCAGGAAGGGCCATGCCAATTTTACAGAAAAGTGGGCAGGTTCTGGAGAAATCATTCCCAAATAGGCAATTTTGCCTTGAAAGTAACATGGAATATATGGCTGTGCTTATGGGACACCTGACACTGCCAAAAGGAGATTGGAGTGGGAAAAGAAGCCACCCTCCACCCCTCGGCTTGCTGCCAGCACCGAGTGTGTCCAACTGCTACACTGGAGAGACCCCACCAGCTATGGAGAACTGGGCCAGGCTGCAGCTCTCTCAGTGCTGGTGGGCATCAGGAAAATCTGGAGGGTCAGGTTCCAGGGCTGAGCAGCAGCCGAGCAGAGCCCCCTCTGGGCACAGGGCTGGGGCGCAGAGGTTGGGGCTGGCTCCTGGAGTCACTAAAGCACGGATGGGGCTTGCTTTTTGGCAGGGGCTGGAGGGGTTGCTGTGCCGTGGTGTCATGGCCAGCTGCTGAGACAATGTCTGAGCCCAGGCACCGATTAGAAGTGATCCCAGGCGGAGCAGGGTGAGGGCAAGGGGGAGACTGAGTGATGGATTAACCCGTTTGAGTCACACTCCTCATGAAGAGCGGGTTACTTTCTACTCCAACACTGAGTTACGCTAACAGGCATTGCTGAGACGGGGCTGAGCGAGATTTATTTATCTTGAATCCCTTTAAACATTTCAACACCCCGTGGCTGTGCACCCAGCAAGCCTGTGAAACCACATGCCTCACAGTTCCTACCCTCTCCCTGCTATTCCCTCCTGGCTGTTTCATTCCCCCCTTGCTGCAAGCCAGATTCCTTGTCAAAATTAAAACTTAAGGCATGGGAGGCACGCACTTGGCTTTCCCCTGTGCCCACCTGGTAGGGCCTGGTCCTGCCTGGGGATGGTGGAACCTCTCATCAGCACATAATCACTGCTAAAAGACCCCATGGCCACTTCTTTTCTTTAAGGTCCGAGGCAATATGGATACTGGGGAGCAGCACAGCATGGGACATTTCTTTAAAATGGTGTTAACTTTGGAGTGTCTCGTGCTGCACTCAGGGTGTGTCTGGGGAAGAGCTCCTACATCTGCAATCCATCACCCACAGACCTGGCCAAGAAGCCGAGGCTACACAGCCCATTTTTTAGGTTTGCCGTCCTCTGACTAATGAAACACAGTAAGAATGGTTTATGGGCTGACACTAATGGCACAGGAGCCCCAGCACCCTTGTTTCCATCCAGCACCTTTGTTTGGAGGATGCACTGGAACCATCTGGACTCCCTGTGGGAACAGAGAGCTGTAAGTTATGCATAAACTGCTCCATCCACTTCAGCAGGGTGCAAAAATGGAAAAAGAGAGCAGCTTTTTAAAGATTCCTTTGCAAAATGAGCAACCAAGGCACACAGATTTGCCCTGCTCTTGCACTACTGACCTAATTCTTCTTGTTTTGAGCTGAATTGAAGGGCTTGAGGTTCAGCCCTACTATTCTAAGTTGCCCTCTATTCAAAAAACATCTTCTCCCCACCTCCAAAAATGCGACATTCACTACCCATCAAGGCAAGAATTCCTTGGTAGCACAAGTGAACTTCTCAGGCTCCTTCCTTCCTTCACCAGACTCTCTTGCCACATCAGCTGGTAAATTCTGTGCTTTGCTATCTTATTTTTTCTACCATTTCAACATTCTAACACCATTTAGAACAATTTCATCCAAAGATCTCAAAGTGCTTTACAAGGTTTAGTTAATTAAGCCACTGAAGTATCATTACGTCTCTCTTATGGAGGAGAAAGCCAAGCAAAGACGTTAAATGACTTGCCAAACGTAATATGAGTCAGTAGCTAAGTTGGGAAAAGAACCCAGGAGTTCTGACTCTTAACCCATGGCTGTAAACCATTTTTCTCTATAAAACAGAAATTAAGCAAACAGAAGGGTGGCAGCACAGCTTTTCCTTTTATTCGAGCTGCCTCACAATTAGGACAGCAATAAAAATACGGATTCTTAATCTTGAAACTTGGAACATTTGTTTGAAATGGACTGTGTGGACATTTTGGGGCACTTGTTGCCTTTTGAAGTTCTCACATCAGGGTCATATTTGAAGAAGCTATCGTGATAGAAGGAGTTATGGGCTTGTTGCAGGAATGAGAGCTGTGTTATCTGGCAAGTGAGAGCAGATCATTGAAACATCACTTCAAAACAGTCTGACAAATTTGTAACATATTCCACTAACTAAAGACATAAAATCCGTGAGAACAAGTCACCATTTGTCCTCTCTATTACTAAAGAGGCAAAGAAGGGAATATAAAGGTGAATTCTCTCGCAAAAAAAGGACTCCTCTTCCTCCAGCCCAGCCCAGCAAGAGGAACTGCTCCAAGTCTAAAGATAAACACAGCGATAGCAAGGGCATTTCCATAAGGAGGCCAAAGAATTTGAAAGAGGAAGGAGTAACTGGGACCCCAATGAGCCATTTGCCTGTATCCTGCTGTCCATAAGTTTTATAAATTATGGGAGAAAAATGCTCTGCGTAACTGAAAGCTGCCCCTAGACACCAATAATTTGTCTGACCTGCATTCAGACGACCAATCCGCTCAGCTCTAACTACCCTTGGCAGCCTCGTGCCGGTCATATTTTTACATGGATGAACTGTTCTTCAACAATTTCCTCCAGTGTGCTCGCAGCACAAACAGGCTTTTCTTTGCAAGCAGGTATGTGTGCCTTCTTTTTCCAGTTATTTCTTCTCTCACACACGTGATTCATGTGGCCATTTGAGAAGAAAAACACCGAGTCCCCGCGCTCTTTCCTACTAACAGTGTTGCCACAAGCCCTGCTGCAGTTTTATGGGACAGGATGGAGGTTTGCATAGGTTTGGACTCCCCTGTTTTAACAGACAACGGCATCTCCTTTTTCTCCCCTTTCTCCAAGTCCTATTTCTATCTTTCCCTAATATTTGCCTGCAGTGTCATGGTTTATTACTCAAGAAACTTACAATTTCTTGGGTCTATGGGACTGAAGATGTGGTGGGAAAAGCATTAAAGAAAGCAATCAGGTGGCAAGGGCACTGTCAGATACACATAAATAGATAAATAATATATATATTTGCTCTTTCTGTGAAGGAATCCACCATATGCACCAAATGCCCCATGACCTCAGGGTGTAAGAGCAGGATTTAGGGCCTTGTAAGAACGTGCCCTTGCTCTTTATTTAACACCAAGTAGGATTGTGCCTGTATGAAACCAACACATCCAGTGGTTTCCCGCAGACATTTTGATGATGGATTGCTGGCATCACTTGTTTTCTTTTGAAGGCAATTCATTTATCAGGGACAATTACTCAACTGATAAGTTCAGTGTGTTCAGCTGTTCGTGGCTACACAGCAGCTACAGGCCAATAAATATGAGCTGCAATTAGCTTGATTAATGATTTCAGATCACTAAACTGCAGCTTTGTTTAAGATAAGGCTCTAAGAAGCTTTTCTGCTAAATCTGGCAAGTTTACTGGCATTGGTGACACTACCTTCATTGTAAGCACCCCAAGCCCAGCAGCTCCTTCAGTCTGACTTGGTGATAAAGTGAGTTCCAGTCCTCAGGACCTCTGAAGAGCCCAGCAGGTGTTTGGTGGGGGGAGTACAGAGACAGGGAGCCCCCTCTCATCTGCCACATTGCAAAGTGCTAAGGAAATTGTTTCCAAATGTCCCTTAGTTTAGAAGTTTACTCCCTCCCCCACCCCACCCCAGCCTCCTGTTTTACTCCTCTGGGCTGCTGACCTTCACCTCCTCTGCCATCCTTCAGCTGTCCTGATGCTGAGCCAGCCGTGAGTGTCTTGAAGCACAGAGCAAGGGAATAGAAAGCAGAGCAATGCAGAGCAGAGAGAAAGTGGATTTCCTCTCTCCGCTGGCTTTAACGTGTTGGCTGTCACCAGCAGTGCCACAGTAGGACTTGCAGAGCACAGAGTGTCCTGACCGCAATCCCTTCAGGTGGGCTGGCATTTGCCTTTCATTCTTTTTCAGGTTGTAAAGAACCAGAGTGTGAATGCATGTGTGCAGATACCTGTACCTACATGCTCTTCCCTTGCTGCCCTCTGCTAGAGGAATCAGCGTCACTGATTCCTGTGCCACAAGCCCAGACTGGTAAGGACTGTGCTCGTGGAGCAGCAATTTCAGAATTACAGCCTCTGCTAAGCTCCGAGTACAGGCTCTAAGCCATGAATGAGCTGGGGTTCACCCCACTCTACCCAGCAGGTTTTACACAGACCCAGTCCCACCTCTCACTCCTGCCAGAGAAGGCATTTCCAGGCTGAGGAACTACTGGGCAGAAACCTGGGAAATTATGCGATTGGCATTTCACTTGGATGTACACCAGGTAAAATTCAAACCATTAGGCATTCCATAGGCACTTGCCTCAACCAGCTCAGTCAGAGACTGGCAGTGGGGTGTCCTCCCTGAATTCAGGAGAGAAAAATAAACCATTTGATGCTAGTAGGAATCTACTCTTTCTGTGCTCAAGGTAATCCCATACACTGCAGTCCCACTGCTTTCTCCAATTTAGGTGCTAAAATATCTCTGCAGCTCTTTCTTCCCAAGCTGAGAGTCTCGGGTCTCCTTCCAAGGAAGAAATGTTGGGAGAAAGTGCCCACCACTAGAGCAAGGGTTCTGCAGCTGCCGTGTTTGCTTGTGTAGTGCAAGATTTTGGGTTCAGTTCCCGCATCAGGATGGGGAACAGTGCAACAACTGCTGTATTTCACCTCCACATCTTCAATCTGTTTCTCTCTGTGGGCACAAAAAGCAAGGAGAGCCATGGAGAAACCACAGCCACCAGGAGGAGGAGGAGAAATCTTCCTTGCTCAGTCCACTTCTGGGGCTCTTCACGCATTTTACATTACACTTAAGAAGAAAATATGTTGCAGCTGTTAATTTTATGCCCCTCTCATTTCTCAGTTTTACCCTGAGAATCCATTTAAAACATGACATAAATATTTGGAAGTCAATATCTTTCCCTGGGATGTTTTCTCACAAATGAGATGTAACAGGTATATTTTATTAGCTTAATTGGAATTGCTCTCTTCCATACCAGCAATTCATTTGTCAGCCACAGCCAAACACTTTACCCAGATGTCCCCAGGGGCTGAATAAAGAAAAAAAAACCAAAACAAAGCCATCCCAAACTGTAGGCACACACATCTGTGTACTCAGGGATATGGATGTGCTCATTTTTCAGACAAGCCTGAAGCCAGGAAGGTTCTAATGAAGCCTCCTGGAGGAGCCTTCATCCTGGGAATGATCCACTCACCTGCTGACCTGAACAGCTGAGCAAGTACCACAGGAAAGGAGGAGAACAGGAAAGGAGGAATTGTTGATCCAGAGATTTGATAGAGCCCATGCGATCATCTGACCTTTGTTTCAGAGAGAAGGGAGATTTTGGTGTGATTTTTTGTAACCTCTGGCTGCTTCATTACATCATGAAAAGGAAATATACCTATCAGAAATGTCACCTACAGGCTGGGGAGTGGTTCAGATGAAATCTCATTGTTGGTCAGACCTCTGGGTTTTCTTTACTGGAGGAGATTTATCTGCTGAACATAAACTGGAAACCAGCTGTATTCCTGTAAGAGCCTGATGATGTGACTAAAACAGTAGGACTGCCATGAAAACGCCCCAGAAATGGGATAGGAAATCCTGAAAACTTTTGAGAATTGTAAAGCCTTAGCCCACCATTTCATCCTAGTCTCAAGCCTTGTCCCTTGGTTTCAAAATTGCCCATCTTTTCCTGGGGTGGTGCTGGCACATTGGTTCCCTGAGAACCCAGAAGCATGCTAAGAGCTGGAAAAAAATCATATTTATGTTTTCTACAGACCTCAGAAAGAAAGTCTGTGTCTGATTCTGGGTTCCTATGGATTCATGGCCTTGGAATTAATTTACCAAAACTCCACATTCATCTCCTACAGGAAACCATCAGCAAACTGCTTGGAGCCAGTTGAATCTTCAGAGGAGCCACCAGCAGAAAACAAAGTGAAGACCATATTTAGGTTTAGATCCCACAGAAAATCTGCTAGTCATGTGCTGTAGCAGAGACCAAATCCAATATTACTACAATATCACAGGGAAAAACAGCAAAGGAACACAGGTCATATCAAAGGAATATGAGAACAATGTTATCATGACATCAGTTTTACAGGGTCCTACACTAGTGACATTTTAGGGGAATTATTTCTAACATCCACTGTGACAAATGTGCTCAGGAAGTAGCCAAGAGGTGAATGAAGCCAAATCAATATAAATGACACATAACCAAATCCTGGGCTTGGCTACACCAGGGTAATTTCCAGCTGATCAGCATTGCTGTCCCTGCCTTCAGACCTGCAAAGCTAAAGGTGATCCCTTCACCTGCACACAAACAACATTGGAAGCAAGAAGATGGACCAAGTGGGATGATAAGACAAAAAGAGAAGGAAGGCTTCACTGAGACAAAAGACAGTACCGATGTCCTGGAGAAGACAGTTTCTGAGCCAATTTCCACAGTCTGGTTTCCACCAAAACACAGTTTTGGCACATGCACTATACTCCATCCCTTGCCAGCCCAGCTGGGATTTTAGCAGGGTGATGACAACAATCCCCTCTGAGAAGAGAGTGATGCCAACATGTACCTCACTGGCTGGAGCATAATCAACATCCAGACAAAACTGCAAAAGTGACAGGGTGAGGCACCAAATCAGGTCCTTGAAGAGGTCTCAACCCATGGTGGAGAAGGGGAAGGCCATGGCTCGAGTCCAGATCATGCTCTCGATGCAACCCACAGCAAACCCAGCAGCTCCAATGTCAGAGAGGATGGTTTGGCTCAGCATGAAGCAAACATGGTGTAACAAGAGCAGGGAAGACCCAGCTGCCCCTGGGCTGCACTGTGCCCACGCACAGAGAAAAGTCAGTAGGATGGACAAGGAAAGGAAGAATCCACCAGAAGCTCTCCCTGAGGAACTCTATCCTGAAGGAAAGGGTTGTTAAGGGAGTGATGAGGTTTTTGCTGTTTTGACCTAGACTCAGGGAGAGGCCAGCCCCACAGGAATGTGAAGGTCTAGCCTGTGATTTTGAAGAAGGGTTTGAAGAACTGAGCATGACAGCTTCAGTCCAACGCTTGGAAACTCATCACCAGAACCATAAGCTAAGAACAAAATTCGTTTTACCAACTCTGCCAATTGTAAAGGAGTCTTTCCCAATCACCTTGCTCCATTAAGTCACCAAGCCTCAAAGTCCATGTGGTTTCTTTCCAACAATTTGTTTTTTTGGAAAGGTAGAAATAATTGTGTCTTCAACCAAACATTTACTTTTAGTTAAGGCCCCATTTTCCCTTGCTAAAAAAATAGCTTCAAAAAAATTTGCTAAATATTAGCATCAGCATTGTGACCAAGGAGTTAACAGATCAACATGATTTAATTTTAGTCCAGTTCACAACTTTGCATTTTTCTCCCCTCAGTGTAGGGCAGGATGGGAAAGCTGATGGTGAAGGGTCTCCCTTACCCCTGCATTATCCATATTCCCTTTTATAGTGACTGGTCTTTCCCCTTTCCCAGGCACTTTAGTCACACCAGTTTTATAATAATAACTTAAGCCTAGTGATTGTTCCAGCAAAATATCCCCTAGGTACAGGAGACTGTTGAAACTGCAGTGAAGATTTCTGAGTCTGCAAATGCCAAGGTCTTCCAGAAAACTGAAGGGGTGGTGCAGAGAGGTTAAAGAGATAAAACTTTCCTATTCTCATGTGGATGGACAGATCCTGGCCGTACTGTCACCATCAGCTGGATCACACATGTAATCAAGCAATGCCTTTTGTGGAGGGAGCTGGGACCATAGACAGTCCCAACTATCATAAAGTCAGCGAGCGGTTTGCGTTGCAAGTGACTTTAAAGATCATCCAGCTCCACCTCCCTGCCATGGATAGGGACCCCTTCCACCAGACCAGGTTGCTCCAAGCCCCATCCAATCTGTCTTTGAAAATTTCCAAGGTTGGGGCATCCACAGGTTCTCTGGGCAACCTGTTCCAGTGCCTCACTACCCTCACATGGAGGAATTTCTTCCTAACATTTAGTCAAGATCTCTCCTCTTTCAGGTTAAAGCCACTGCCCCTTGTCCTATTACTATCAGCCCATGCAAAAATGTCACTCTCCCTCCTTTTTTATAAGCCCTCTTTAAGTACTGAAAGGCCTCAATGTCTCCCTTGAACCTTCTCTTCTCCAGGCTGAACACCCCCAGCTCTCCCAGCCTGTCTCCATAGGGGAGGTTCTCCAGCCACCTGGGCATCTTCATGGCCTCCTCTGGACTTCCTCCAACAGGTCCACATCCTTCTTATTTCGGGGACCCCAGTACTTTAGGTGGGGTCTCCCAAGGAAAAGATGGGGAGAATCACCTCCCTCGACCTGCTGGTCACACTTCTTTTGATGCAGTTGCCTGTCTGGGCCGCATTTCAACCACCGACAGGGAAACACACAACAGGGGGATAACAAATGGCCACAACTATTTTTTACCAAGCAAGCAAGAGCAGGGGGTTTAATCTATCCCACTCTGCCGGATCATTTCCTCATCCAACAGCTGCAGCCGTGGGGGACAGCAGAGCACGGAGACACACAGCTGTCCCTTCTGATTGCCACACACCCCTGTCAAGGCTTGCTAGATCTGGCTCTGGGACCAGCTCCCCAAGCCTCTCCTCAAACCCCAGTGCTCGTGAGCTATTCAGGACTATTTGCAAGTTTTCTGTTTTTTTCTTTCCTCAACCACATCAGTTTGGAGAAAAAGAGATGCAGCTGCTCCTTGCAAACTCTGCCTGCTTCACAGCTTTCAGCTTGAAAAACCACAGGGTGATGGGAGAAATACACAGCATTTCCAAAGTATTTTTTGCATTTTAAGTATTCCACATAAATATATTTCTCCTTGGCCAGCACACCAGGTCTGTGAGATGGTTCCAGCATGAGCTGTTCTTGATCTATACCCCCAGCATGTGAACAGGAACTATAGTTTTTGCGTAATTCAGCTGTCATGAAGTTCTTAGAGCAGTTTATTAAATCTCCACTCCAAGGCTTACAATTGTGCCTGAGGGGAAGGATTTGGGGTGTCTGCCTCAGTTTTCCATGTTTTGGAGGAAAGGGGGCTGTTTCTGCCAGTCAGCTGAAGGGGATTTCATAACAGGAGGACTCTCACAGTAGTGAATGTCACTTCTCACAAGCAGGGCTTTTTCCATAGCGTGATTTGCGCAGTTAGGATCTGAATGGAATAAACCTACAGACTGACCAAACACCAATGAGCTTTTTAAAAGGTCTGTGTTAGGTTTGTAAGCACTGGTCCACAAAGGCTTTAAAAGAAGACTCATCCTCAAACTGCATTGGATTCCCCAGTACAAAGGGGACCAGAACAAGGGCACTAACCACATTTCTCCTTTAATTTCTCTCCTGTTTAATTTGACCCTACCCATAGCATAGTTTCCCGGCCTGGCTTGATATAAATGACATTATAAAGTTGTACTGGTGTTTTTCTAATGTGGAATTTTTTTTCTTTTTTGGATACAAAAAGTTCAGTATTAGACATAATCACTTTTTGGCATGCTATCTAAATATGCATTTTCTTAGATTGATTGGCTCTGTGTAAAGACCTAAAAGGAATAAGGTTCTACTATTCACTATTGTCAAAGCAATACCCCAGACTCCTAATCAAATCTGCTGCTGCAAAGGTAGGGAAAAAATAATAACCCTGCTGTAATTACCTTGCCTGGAGCCACTGCTCTGACACCACAAAAGTGAGTTTTTCTATGCTGTGTGGGGACTCAACAGAAATATTTTTTCCTAATTCATAGTCACTTTCTCGATGGCACAGCATTTTCTCCCAAGGGGCAGCACAAGCTACTCAGGTTACAGGGAGTTAGAGCTCAATGTTGCTAGAGAAAGGGCACAACTGTCTCAATGTACACAGGGTGAAGGTACAGGAATGCTGAACTGGAGAACCCTGAAATGCCCAAAATGCAGCCACATCCCCACCAATGGTCCTCAGAGAAAATTTAAATTATCTCATGTTCAGACCACTGAATTTCGGAAAAAATCAGTGTCATCACTGTTCAGCTACTTTGTGCTTGCTCTAACAAGTAACAGACCTGTTAATGCAGTCAGTTCTATCCTGACAAATTCAAGGCTGATGCTTTGAGGTCTGGGCAGGAGGTTTGACTAGATGATCAAGTTGGGGGATTGGAACTAGATGATCTTTAAGGTCCCTTCCAACCAAAACCATTGTATCATTCTCTCTCCAGAGATCCCCTCTCCCAGCCCCTGTTTCTCAAAGGTTGTGCGCAGGTCTGTTCTTTCCTTTGCCACCAATAACACTTCAGCCTTTCATTTACAAATAAAAAAATTTGCCTGGGAGGGATCACTGGACTCAGAAAAAAAAAAAAGAAAACCACTTTTATGCTACTGTTTGCTTGGTTTTGGGTTTTGCATATTGAAAAAAATAAAACTACCCATTGTCATAATTGCACAGACTCTTGATTTATACACTTTTTTTTGGTCATAGGTGTACGTGTTCGTAAGATCTCATAGAGACAACATGCTATCAATGCAAACAGCATGGAGCATTTCAAGGAAAAGCAAGCATTGAGAAACAAGACTTTTTTCAGAGATTAGTGAGGGCTTCCATTTGCATTTTCATAGAGAAACAAAGTCTAATTTTATCTTCGTATATAAGAAAATACTTGGGGTCAAGAGATCAACATTTGGATCTATTACAAATTTCCTTTTTTTTTTAAGACCATGGTAATAAACATGTGCCTGACTTGCCATGCTGCTCCATTATTTCCAAGCTCTCCAAGAGACATGAAATATTTCTAAATTAGATTGTTAATTATCAAGCCTCACAGCAACTGCATAAAACCAGCCTTGCCAGTTGTATCCATAGCACTGTCACTTCCAGGAGGAGTCCAAGAAAGCAGATTTTGCACAAGACCTTGCTGAACAGCAACAGTCAACTGCTTTACCTCCCCTCTGCAACTCCTCTTTTTAAACAAAAGCTGTTCCTTTTGTTTCTGATGAGCCTCACGTGTTGGCCCCATTTCACACTCAAACCATTCTGTGATTGAATGAAGATGGCATTTAAGATCAAGGGAGAAACAGAGCAATGTGCCCACGAGCAACAGCTTATCTAGGCCTTGGGCCTGTGGGTCTGTCCAAAAGAAAAATTGTTATGAGAAAAAAAATTTGGAAGGCTTTCATAGCAGTATGTCTCTGAAAAAGTTCCCATTCACTAAAGCCAGTCTTTGTGTGCAGGATTTGGGAGCAGTGGAGGACACTGAGGTATGCATCAGCACTGCTGGAACATCTTCCCCAAACTGTTACAAAACATCCCAAAAAACCCTTTGTGTTGTTGTTAAGGTAGGGTATTTCCAAACTACTGCTACCCCATACCATGCACAGATACGGCATAAGTGAAGTTTTGATTTTAACCTCAATCTACGTATTACTGCAGCTTTTCATCAGGAAAAAATATTTAGTAATTGATCAAAACCACTTCTTACCCTCATTGCCAACAGGATGTAACGGGCAGGGAGGAAAGAGGGACCCTCGTTGCTCTAGTACAGCCCGCACGCTGCTGGCTTGGATACTTGCAGGGAAGCTGAAAATGTCCTTACAAGCTCTGGCACTGCTCTGCAGTTTGGCTGTAGGAACCAGGAGGAGAAGAGAAATGTGGGTGAATGACCCTGGAACTTATCACACAATCAGAACTTGGTGTTCCTACCCATTTCCAAAGGGGAGAGGGGAGCCAGCCAGGAAACAGAGCGAGACCTACAAAACACACAAACCAAATTTGATTAACTGAAGAGGAGGAAAACTAGAAAGTTAGTCTCACTTTGAGGGTTTTATGTCAATGCACAAAAACACATTTGTATTTAGGTTTCCAGGCCTAAAGTAGCTGGGGAAGGAAGAGGGGGCTTTTTTCATTAAAACTATTTATTGAAGCTTTATTTTAAGGAAGTCCTAGTGCTCTTCAAAACACAGCTCTGACAGTGTGGTCCCAGGTGGAGAGGAAGTCACGTCTTATTGGCATGATGGGGATGGAGGGATGGAAGGCACTGAATGTTCACAGAACACTGCAAGAACACATTTGCAGAGAAAAGAGTCTGTAATGCACGAGTGACTTTTTTGGACACCAAAACACCAAAGCAAGATGAACACATGTGCATCGTGGAGTGAGGAGCCATAAAGTCAGTGCTGCTTGTATCCAGACCACTGAGATGCCCTTGGTCACCTCTTGGATGGGGACTGGAAGGGACACTGAGTGAATTCACAGATGATACAGAGCTGGGAGGAGCTGTTGACTCCCTCGAAGGCAGGGAGGTCCTGCAGAGAGACCTCGACAAATGAGAGCACCGGGCAATCACCAACGTGTGAAGCTCAACAAGGGAAAGTGCCGGATTCTGCTCCTGGGATGGGGCAACCCTGCATGTACGGACAGACTGGGGAATGAGGGGCTGGAGAGCAGCGCTGGGGAAAGGGACCCGAGGTCCTGGTCCATGGAAAGTTGAACATGAGCCAGCAGTGCCCTGGAGCCAGGAGGGGAGGGACATCCCTGTCCTGTCCTGGGGACATCAGGCACAGCATCGCCAGCCAGGCCAGGGAGGGGATTGTCCTGCTCTGCTCTGGGCGGGGGCGGCCTCAACTCAAGTGCTGGGGGCAGCTTTGGGCACCACAATAAAAGAAAGGCATTAAACTGNCATTTGGACAATGCTCTCGGGCACATGGTACGACTCTTGGGGTTGATGCTGTGCAGGACCAGGAGTTGGATTCAATGATCCTTGTGAGTCCCTTCCAACTCAGCTTATTCTGTGATTCTGTAAACAAGCGTTCAGGGATTGATCCAGATCACTTAGACTAGCAAGATGGAAAGGCCACAGCCTACACTTATTCCGTGGGTTGTCAAGGGGGCACAACCAGAAAGCACCAGCCCCATAACCACTTCCTACACTTGTGAATGTACAGCATCCCTCATGCTATGAAGTCAGGCATCCCCCACACAACTGAAAACGGCCTTTGTTCTTCTGTGAAGGAGCACATGTTCCCCCTGAGCAATCCACAGCCTTGTTGAAAATTCATATCACCATTCCCATGGTTGCTGCACATGGTCTTCTAACCTGTATCATCCCAGGAAAAATGCACATTGGACCACACCCGTGCCCTCTCCATCCTATATCCAGACCACTGTCCCAGCAGCAAGCGTGACCTTTGGATGAGAAAGTGAGGGTCCTGCTTGCACCACACTTTTCAAAGAGCACATTAACCCTGATTGTCTTGGCTAACTCTCTGGAATTTCCTTCCTTGCCCCGGAGACAGAGCATTCTGTGGAAATGAAAATTAATACTTACAGGCGACTTGAGTTTGGGTGTGTTTTCAATTATATATTGAAAAAAAAAAAAAGAGAGAGTGAGTGGAAATTCAGTGGCTGTTACAAATAAGCCCATTTTAATTGTAAATTTATTTAGCAGGAGGTGGAATTAATCACCTAAAAGAGAACAGGGGGAGAGCCCCAGTGTTGCACACAAAGCAAGGAAAGTGCGAATCACACAGTTGGCATGAGATCCCATTTCATTTTTGTTAAGTGCAGGGGTTTTAAGTCCCTGAATATCTCACTGTTCTTTCCCTCCTGTTCTCCAGAGGGAGAACAAATGCAAATGGTGTCGTGTTAGAAGGGGCTAAAAGGGCACCCTGTAATAATCCAGTGTGCGAAACCCCATGGATTCATCAAGGAGGGAAGGTGTAACAGCCATCAGGAAGCCTGCAATAGCCTCTGTGTACACATAACACCTCCAAAGGAATTTTCTGCAGCTATTCAAGAACAGACCCAGGTCTATTCACCCCAGCTTCACCCCATAGCTCACTTGCACATGCCTAAGCAGCACACGGGGGAGCGCAACAGAGGGCTGGACACACTGAAATAACCGCAGCCAGATGAAAAATAGGCTCCGTTGTTCCTCCCATGGTGCCAGTGTTGGGTTTGACAGCCTTTCCACAGTGTGTACCCCACAGCACAGCGTAGCAAGAGCACGAACAAGCCCCCCATGGCAGCCAGTCACTTTATAACTCTTCCCCACACCACATAGACAACTTTTCCACACCAAGCAAGGACAGGAGAGGCCAGGTAAGACCCTGGCGCCTACAATTCTCCAGCAAGCTCACAGGCTGCCTCCAATGCAGCCAAGTCCCAGCAGATGTGGCCACAGCACAGCAGGCTGCATGCAAGATGAAGATCCCATTTGTGGAGTGGAGGCTGAGGTGTGGGTCAGCTCCAACATGTTTTCCATACACATTTTCCTTGAAGGCTGGGAATTAATTCAGCTTGGGCAATCTTGCTGTCATTTCAGATTCCTGCTCCAGTAACATTCAAGCTTTAGCTGCACAAAGAGAGGAAATATATTCCATGTTCCCAGCCAGTGCTTGTCACATCAGTGAGCACTGAAACCTTCTCCTGTCAATGAATTTGTTCAGCTCCTCCTTGGGCCTGCTGATCCTGTGTCCACAACTGCCTGTGGCAGCACCTTCCTTGATATGCTGGCAATGTTCTTCCTAATGCCCCTAATCCCCCACTGGCCTTCTTGCCCCCAGGGCACTGCTGGCTCATGGAGAGCTTGCTGTCCCCCAGGACCCTCATGTCCTTCTCTGCAGAGCTGATTTCCAGCAGGTCAATCCCCAGCCTGTACTGGGCTGAGGTTATTCTTCCCCAAGTGCAGAACTCTCCATTTGCCTCTGTTGAACTGCAAACAGTTCAGCTTATCCATTACCAAGAAGTTTTTTAAAATTTGTATTTCACTCTACAGTCAGTACCCTCCTCCTCTCCAGGTGCTGTTTATAATATTGCCATTTTCTCCAATGACTCAATCCAGAGAGCCGAGTTTCTGACCGAAAGGAGAGGGATCATCAGGCCACTTAGTCACCTCCAGTGAGCAACCTGCATATAACAGTTAACTCCCCTATTTTTTAAATTACTATTATTGCAAACTGGCTCTGTGTAACACACTGAGAAAAGTGTGTTACACAAGTTTCTGTAGGAACCCAATTTTGAAACTGCTACATACAAGAACAGATACCAGCTGTGACCGTGAGAAAAGCCACGGGTCTCATCCAAGTGACCAAAACTCACATGTAGAGTATGAGCAATTAGTCAGTTTGACTCTTGGAAAACACACACACCTCTCAGTTACAGGGCTTATCCTGCAGGGGAAAAAATAAATCTCTTTTCAGTGCACAAGTAGGACTAAGAATCATTAATCCATCAGTTTGGCCATCAAGCCAAAAACGTTTTGTTTGTGTGGGTTGAAGCGGTAATTTTGTACAGCTTTCCTTAGATGTGAGCAAGATATCAATCCCCCAAAATGAGGCACAGAAACCCTGACACAAAAGGACTCATTTAGTTTTCAAAACTGATTTTCTAAGCCACTTTCTAGGAAACACTCTGTGAACCTTGAAACATTTCCCAGGAGTGAAGAGCTGAGCAGAGGGTTTGTGACACTGAGGAAAAGTTCCTACTGCTTCAGGTCCACTGCAAAATCTGTTAGCTCACAGCCCTTCCAGAATCAGTTCTTCTGACACCCTCCCCACCAGGGAAATAGTATTTTCCCCACCACACAAGAAACAGGTCTTAGCCCCCCAAAGGGCACCCAAGCAAAACAAGGTCACCAAATACACAATCCTTGTTGGTACCCTCACTGCTGGGCATGAATGTCCCACCACAGCAGAGGACACAGGAGCCTGCAAGGGACATGGGCAGCAAAGAAAGAAAAAAATATGGGAAAAGTAACAATTACAGTTACATTGTGCGGCTGCCAGAGAAGCTGAGGGACAGAAGGTGATGTACAGAACAGGATGAGAGGCTGCAGCATTGCAGAATGCTAACAGCTCCCTGCACCCTGAAGGCACAGGCTGCATCTGAAGATTAAACTTGGTGCTCTCCCTAGGACTCTAGCAGCTTGGCACTTTCACTACAAACTCACTTTCTAATGGAATAAAACAAGCTTTCAAGCATTCAGCTACAGGAATTTGTCTCGGTGGATGGTATGCCTAGGGAAGTTGTGAGATCACAGCCCCTGAAAGCATTCAAAAAACATGTAGATGTGCTGCTTAGGGACATGGTTTCATGGTGGACTTTGCAGCATTAGGTTAATTAAGTAATGGATTCAATGATCATAGAGATCTTAATGATCCCATGATTCTATATATACATGCACGGTATGTACAGATTATAGAGCTGGTTGATTGATAACTCTCATATTTATAGACACATTCAGATTGATGGACATGATCTGCAAAGTTCAAATTTTTTAATTATTTGGCTTCAAAAAGAGATCTGGGGGGGGGGAAAAATTAAAACAAGCTCCTGGATTTTAAGGGTGGACTAAGCAATTTCTGAAAGTGGGGTCTGACCACACTTTCAAAAGACACATGGTGGGCTTCCTCTCTCCATTTAAAATCTGTTATTACTATACCAAATGCTTACTGTTTTCCAGTGACAGTAGTAGCCAATCCTGTAGGCTATTTGCAAGCAGAGGACAACCAGTTCCTAAAAATTATAAGGAATTACAGAGCTTAGGAGCATTTGCAGAATTTTCTTCCAAATGCCTACATTTGCTACAGGCTATTTATTTCAGAGTAACCTCATTACTTCTGTGCCGTTACCACCCCTGTGCTGGCTGACACACCCGTGAGCCTGCCAAGCACCAGAGATGTTCATGAAACTTTCCTGCCCACACCCCTTTACCCCTCACCCTCTCCATGCAGCACCAGTTCAAAGCCAGCATGGCTGCAAACAAGCTCAGCTCCAAACTGGAGTGGTACTGGCAGTGGTGCAACAGTGATTGCATTTGCCCAGTCAAACCAGGTAAAATTTATTCCCATGCAGTTTCTTCAGAGCAGCAGCCTGGAATCATGGAATCATACGTGGTTTGGGTTGGAAGGGACCAACCTAGTTCCAAACCTCCCACCATGGGCAGGGCACCTTCCACTATCCCAGGTTGCTCCAAGCCTCATCCAACCTGGCCTTGGACACTGTCACAGATGGGACACCCACAACTTCTCTGGGCAACCCTCACAGTAAAGAATTTCTTCCATAAAACACCAGACTCCGTTTCATCCACAGGTAGAAAAAAGGCTTTAAACAAAAGTATTTATTTAGAAAATATCAGTGGCACTAATTTACGTGCTATTCCATAGGGATATGTGGGTGCATTTGTTACCAAACCCCAGTAATCAGATGATAAAGATGTGAATTACTCAGAGCCCACTGGGGCTTTGCACAATGTTCTGAGCACTGCAAGCCAAATGAGATGCTTGTAACGCCTTCCTCCGTTGTGCAAGTGCACTGAAAAAATACCAGCTCTCTTTTCAATTTTTAAGAAAATAAGTAGGAAAAGAAAAAGGATAAAAGGGATGATATAGATCATCTGCCGTATCTGGGGGAAATGCACAGTAAGAGAGGCATGATAAATCCTTTGATCAAAAAGGAACACTTCAGCTGTAAGGAATTTTTTGGTGCTGTTTAAGCCCTAAGAAGAACCACAGCCAGACACGCAAATATGATTGAAAAAGGCTGCAGGTGGGTATTACTAAAACAATGGTCACAAGGAATAGAAATTTAAGAGGACAACAAAAGGACTGGTACAAAAGAGTCACAAAGACAAAAACAACCCATGACCCCACCACTTGCAACACAGATATCAATACGTGGGAACCAAATCCCTTTGGCACATCAGCATTATGCAGCCGGAAACTTGTGAAACTTGTTCCGCAGGTCCACAAACACAGCGGAGGAGATGCAGCCAGAGCACGGAACACAGAGAAATGACACCAGGGAAAAGTGGGGTTATGGACAGGGCACCAGCAAATTAAGCCAGGAAGAAATTAAATTGAGAGGAAGCAGGAATGGGCAGTTATAGATGACATCGCAGCTCCTGCTGTGAACTCTCTGCCCCAAGAGGGCTCTCAGCCTTCAGCAATTGTCTTTCTGCAGGTATCCCTGCTCCATTTCAAGAGTGCACAGCCTGTGCAGAACCAGAGAAAGGACTCAGAGTCCAGCAGGATTCTCCATTAAAATATAACATAATCCAAATGAACTTGGGATGCACCAAATTCTGACAAATCCCTAAGAACAAAGGAAAGGAAGTGTTCTCCATCTATACATTGCAAAAACATTCCCAATAATTGCTGCTGCTCCTTCATCAACAGCCCCTTTTCCCTTGCACCTCCCCATGCAGCAGATCCTGCTCTCCTCCCCCAACAGACCAACATCATCACACAAAGTCGTACAATCACACAGTGCCAATGCCAATGACAAAAATGGAGCATTCAAACCCAAGTAGCAACAGATGGCTCGTTTACAAATTACCACAATTTCCCAAGATGGCAAGAAAAAAATACCAATTTGGAGACTCACATCAAAGTATTTCATTCCCCTCTCTGTTGATTCACCAGCTTAAATCTTACAGTGTTTTTTTGATGAAGGAGAGGGGACAAAAGATACCCTTTCCACCGTGTAGATCATTTTAAGGATGCAAGATAATCCTCAGTGGTTTAAGACAAGGTCCACTGGGCTCTGTAGGCAGCTTTCTCGTTTTCCTGGCTAATAAAATGAAACAAAAAATATCACCTTCTCAGTGCTGCAACATACAGATTAATGTCATGGTATCCAGATCCTTAGGGTAACCTAGCACATTATGCCACCACTTGACCAAATCTGAAGTTTTTCCACGCTCAGCAGAACTGCTTTACAGCAGGGCTTGTTCTTCAAAGCCCCTCATGCTGCGTGTGCTGCCCCTCTGATCACAGGGGTTTTCTGTGACAGTCACAGTGACATAAACATCATGTGATAGTGGGTGGCTCAAAAAACAAGGTCTTCCCAGAGCTGGAACTCTCCAAAAGCAGCATTGACAATACTCCAACCATTCCAGTTCTGCCAACCAGCTAGTTATGCCCTGGGAGTCACCTGATCTTCCAGTTTAAGTGTCTTTTCATGATCCCAGTGGCCCACCACCTTCAGCTCTATAAACAGCACAGGCCTCACAGCAGAAGCTGCGTATCAGCCAGCCCATCACAGCACATGCAAGGAGCTTTTCTTAAGAAGAAAAGCACGGACCAGAGAAGTGCTCAAAGGGCACATGTGGACAGTTAGCAGTAGATAAAGGCTGGGTTTGCTCAGACATACAGAAATTCATGGTTGACCAAGCACAAAAAGAAAATACTGATCATGCTTACCTGGGCAAGTCTATAAATAATCCCAGTGGATGGAGCACACTGCTGACCATTTACCTGCGGAAATGAGAGCTTCAGTATCTACGAGCTGATGTTAACGTCCTCAGATTTTAAGGAGTTATTAGAGTCTCCAGGGACATCAGCAACTGCACTGCTCCTGTAGCATTTTAATAGTTCAACAGCAGTGAGGCAGATGCCTCTCCATGTACCCATGTCCTCTTCCCTCCTAGGTGAACAATACCAACACTAAATCTGACATCTCTGCAACCTGACAGAATTATTGTGCAAGAGAGATGCTTCTCAAGTGCCTCTGGCCTTTTGCACAGAGCCACACAAGGCTGGGACGTGCCCTGTGGCTGTGCCTGGGAGCTCAGGACATATGGCAGTCCATCCACAGCCACTGGGCCATTACAGGCATCAGAGTGACTTAATTCATAGAAAAATATCTTCAAGGGTCTTCCTGGACAAGATTTCTAGGTAGGAGCAAAGGCTGTGTGAGAATATATGGAGCGACACCAGTTCTGAATGGGAGAACCCAGGAACACAAACAGGACCTCAGCATCCCTTCCCGTCACTGCAGGCAGAGCCTAGACACATTATCCCCTTCACCAGGGAAAGCTGAACATCAGGTTACAAACACAAACTTGTGTGAAAACCCTGCTGTGTCCTCGGGCACTTTAAAGCTGATGCATCATCCACAGCTATCAGGGAGTTACACTGCCCATATAGAAAGTCTCTTCACAAAAGCAGCAATCCCAAATGCACACCGTGAGTACGGGCTCGGAAGATCCCAGACCATTCTTTCCATTAGGGTTGGGGGGGGAAAAAGATCCTATTTGATCTGCAGTGGGAAGGGGGACAGAGCATGAATGCCCTCATTCAGCTGCAGTTAACTGGGGTTCCTCCTTAACTTTAGTACCCCAAGAGTGAAAACTGAAGAGCCTCAGCCGCTGGGGATAACCGGGTGGGTTTGGGATGGAGGGAGCAAATCTTCCCCCTACAACAGCTTAATAGTACCACCTGGTGGAGAAAACCAAATTTGCTCTGCCGCACCAGAGTGGGGCTGCGGAGGGATGCAAGGAAACACAGTGAAAGAAGATAAAGATGTAACAGGACTCTTCAGGCTTATTTTTCTATAGAAACTGAATTTTCCACCCCTTTTCATGAGGTGCTTGGTGAGGGTGAAAAACACACTGGGACCAAGCAGTTCAGTTCAGGTCTTCCACTACAAACCCAGCCAAAGAAACTTTTGGTGTAGGGTATCCAGCAGCCTCCTCTTGAGCAATTATTTTATTTTATCGCAAAATAAAATAAGCAGCAGCCTTCAAGGACTTGTCAGGAGGCAACCAGGCAGCTAACATCAACCTACACAGTACAAATAAGTGTCTCTCAGTGATAGCCATCTCCAAGTAGAGATATTTCACAGCTGGATGTTTAAAAAAAATAAAAAATCGAGGCCTCTGAAATTTGTATTAAAGGAATTATTTGGAGAAGGCCAGAATGAAAAAGGAAATACGAAAAGCTACAGAACTAGAAGACTAAATAAATTCCTAAGTCTGCATATATCTAAGTTTTGAAGCATTTAATTAGCGATCTTTCCAGAATCTCCAGATAAAACATTCATTTTTGACAATGAGAGAGTTTCATTGCACTTAAGTAGCCTCATTATGCAGTTCCATCCTGGTGTTCAATCAATTAAGCATGGCAGCCATAAAGCAAAGTGGAACTAAAACGAATGTTCTAGTGGGAGCTAAATCACCAGGATTATTCAGAGTGAAATGTTGCTTAAGGAGACCCAGGCAAAGTTTATTTACACTGGCGAGCATCCCTGTGCTGTGCCACGCAACCTGGAGAGCCTGACCTACTGCTGCACCCCTCCAAGCTACAGCAAATTAAATCCCTAAATCATGGGAGGTGTTTGCACTCTCATAGCTAATTTAGGGCTCTAAGTAACCTTACTTTTATATATATTATACAGATAACTCAAATAAATATGTTTTCATTTTGTATATCTGAAACTAAATTCTATCTAAATTAGAGCTCTAAGGGAAAGTCTCATTCAAAACCAGGATTATCTTAACAGAGAGAAGGTAAATCACTTCCACTGTTTGTAAAATTGTGCAGTGCAAAATCATGAGCAAGAGTTTTGGCTACTTCAAATCAGACACTGTTGACTTCTATTCAACTACAACAAGTTACAGACTCTTCCACAATTTGCCATAGCCACTAATTAGTTTACTAAAGACTCCCTGCCAGTTGTGAACTCCTGAGATGATGGAAGTTGGAGTGCTGGAGTTTTTTAACACGCAATTAATTTTTCCATTTGCTGCTTTCTCCCCTCCTTGTTCTTGGCTCAGCTCACACTGCTCTGTCTCTGGATCGAGCTGAGCTCAGCTCAAGCATGGTGCTGCAGCTACATTGTGCTCAGCCCAGGGATTTCTCACCAGATGTTAGTGGTGTTTATTAAGAGAAGTGATTGTGTGCAGAATTGCTCTGAATTTCAGCCAAAACAGGCTTTCGATTGCTCAGGCCGTTCAGATCTGCAGGAAAACCAAAGTTTGGGTATTTGAAACCGAAAACTGCTTCCATTTGGAAATGCTGGTGGGAGGCAGGTTTTGGGCGTGAGTCACCTACTCTCTATCTCGACAAAGGGCAAATCAGTCTTTGGCCCCAGGACCTTGTCACTGACGGGAAAAAAGGTATGAAGCAACCCAACTAGATCCTCAAGCTGTTGCTGTGACATCCTGCTGAAATCAAAATACTCTGGTTTCCCACCACTGCTGGCCCAAGAGCAGTAACTCTTGCATGGAGACATTTATTTTGTGAAAGCTTCAAGTCAAAAGCATTGTGCTCCCCCTTGAAAGATGATTTCGTCAAAATATTTCCTTAGATTAAGTAATTTTAATAACATCCCTCTAGACAGCATTTATATACCATTTGCCTGGAAACAAACCAGCTTCCAGTAGGGGTACAGACAGTCCTGACACAGCATCTCCTGACCATCCTGTGAAGACAGGAATGAAATTAACCCCTGGTTGACTTCCCAAAAGTTGCACAATTAGATAGAAAATAACACCGACTCCTGAGCCAGAAAATTATCAAGCTCGGGAGCAGAAAACTACACCACTGCTTCACCTTTACAGGCCAGCAGGAGCTTGGCCATTGAGCAAGGAGGGACTCAAAGTGTCAGGATGGGGTGAAGAGTTAATGCAGAGGATGGAAGCTCTGGCTCTGCAGATCCTGCCAGGGTGGGCTGCAAGGAGCCAAGGAATTGGGTAAGAAAACAGCCTGGCTTCTCTCACAGAGTCACGGATGCGATAGAGCCCTGCAGTGTTTCTATTGTAAGGAATTGGCATTTTCTGATGGAAAAAAAAGTGCTCAGCCTGGAAGCAGTTCTGTAGTGAGTGCTGCCAGCACCCACTGCAGTCAGGGTGTTTAAGGAGCCTCTTGCTTTCTCAGGTATCCAAAATGAAAGCTCAGAGCCCAGTTTTGGACTCCCCTCTTCCAACCCATCCTGGCTGCTCTTCAGCTTTCCATCAGATGGGTCAGCAACAAATCTTGTGGCTGCCCTTCTTTGTGTTGGGGCTGCTCCACATGAGGCATCCACAGTCTTGCTTCTTTCTTGGATTTAGGCAGATAGAAGGTTTGCAGATCCTGTCTCAGGAGGGATTTTCTTCTTCCATGTCCTTTCTGATGTTGTTCAGGCTCCAGGAAAGTAAGCGTTTTTGTTTCCCAACCTCTCTCATGCTTCATGGGGACATCCACAGCCTGAGGCACTGAAAAGATGTTGGGAAGGCAGAAGCTGCCCATTCTTGCCCATGCAAGGAATACTGGAAAACTTTTGTATTTGGCCCTGCCAGCAGGGCTGCTTCTGGACTTTCAGTGGTGCAAAACACCCTGGTGCTGCCTTCTCCTAGAGGACATCCAGCACAGAGGGGTGGAAACTGCCAAGGCTCAGGGCCCAGCATGAGCAGCAAGCTGGGCAGCGAGCAGAGGAGCTGGTCCAGCTGGCAGCTCTTCTCTTGTGCTTCTCCCACCCAGCTCCACACATCTCCAAAAGGCATTGAGAAAGTCCAGGCCTGTCCACAAGCCCCTTTGAGCTCCTTCAGCAGAAAGTCCCACAGCTCCTGTCCCACAGCTCAGGCTATAAGTTCACCCCAAATGCCTGTCTTCTGGGGAAGACTGTCAAGAGAACAATCCCTCTCTGGATGTGGTGTCCTGTGCCCTTCTTGGACCAGCAGGGGAGCTCCAGTTCCTTTCTCTTTCTCACAGGCATCTCTGCAACTTCTTCCACTGCCTCCCCAGCCCCATCCCTCACTCTCCAGCCAGGTTTTCCCCTCTGCCACGGGCTCCAGGGAAGACTTTCATAGAATCATTTAGTTGGGAAAAGACCTTTAAGATCCTTGAGTCCATCTGTTAACCTGACACTGCCAAGTACTGAACCATGTCCCTAAAGTGCCACATGTGCCTATTTTTTGAACACTTCCAGGGACAGCGACACTATTTCTTCCCTGGGCAGCCTGTTCCACTGCTTGACCATCCTTTCTGTGAAGAAATGTTTCCCAATATCCAGTCTAAACATTCCCTGAGGCAACTTGAGGCCACTTCCTCTTCTCCTGTCACTTGTTACCATGGAAGAAGAGCCTTTTCCATCTACCAGATCACAGCCACATGCTAAAGAATACTCAATAATGAGTTTTGCTGAAGACTCAACCCTGTCCATTTCTGGCAGATCTGCTGAGCTCAGGGCACCACGTGCAAGCAAAACCTGGTAAAAGGAAGTGATTTGGAGGCTTCCTGGAGTCCTAGGAAGCAGCTGTGTGCTTATGCAGCTAAGGGAAGAACAGGAGACAATTCATCTCACACAAGAAGGATTTTGACCTGCACTGCTGAATTTCAGGATGGGACTCTGCAGGGTTTGAATTTATAAATATCAAAGGGACTTACTAGCATCCAGCAACAGGCACCATTTTCACTCCAGCCAGCTAAGCAGGGTCTTCTCTCAGTCACACATCCTGCAGACAACCCTAAAATATCTTCTCTGGCTCACCACAAGGCAAAGCTTTAGCTCAACTCAAAAGCTCTCCATTATCTGCCTTGCTCCCCACACACCCACCTTCATTACTCCCACAGACTGGATTTCTCAGACCCTCAACCAACAAACCAAGAGACCTCACTCATCCACCCTTGGCTCCAAATAACCTGGGATTGGGCATGATGCCCTGGGCCCACCTCCCTCCACAGTGGCAAACAAATCACACCTGGCTCAAGTGAAGCTGAGCTGTGAGAGATTTCCCACAGGGTTGTGTCAGTCTGTGAGGACATCCAGCAGTAACACCCAAATGAAGGCTTGCTTCCAGAAATCGTGGTCCCAGCAAATGTTATCCCCTTCCCCTCAGTGTCCTTCATGAGACCAGTCACAGAGAGGAGGTGGCCAGGACCCAGAAGGAGGAAGATGCATACCTGAATTTGAGCCACATGTTTTGGGGACCTGTCTTTGCCAGCCAGGTGCACCAGCAGGAGTGGAGGCAGACCTGGACAGTGTTACACACAAGCAGAACTCCCCCCTGTGCAGCCCAGTCCTGGAATAGCTGAATATCCAGGAGAAAAAAACTCTGAGCCCCAAAGCAAGCACTGACTGACACAAAAAGGAGAGACGGGTCTTCAAATAGCATGAGACTGGGTGACTCTGGAAAATCCAAATTCCACTTCCAGAGCTGCAAATGAGACTGAGCCATATAAGCCCTCTCCCTTGTTACAGAGAAACCTGGGAGTATTAACACCAAAAAATTAATCCACAAAATCCAGTTTCCCCTTCCTACCAGCAATTGTCTATCCTAATGCTCAAGCCCAGAATGGCTCCCTGGCATGGAATCCCACTGGCACACAGCTGCCCATGCTCATACCCCTGTCTTCCAGGAGGGAGGGACAGACACGTCCAAGCTGCCATGGGCTCAGTCCTGAGCCCCAGCCAACTCCCAGGCTGTCTGCATTCGCTGGCCAGGGACTGACAATTTAACAGCACAATTGAGTTGCGATGCCTGAGGACATTCCTTGGCTCTGCTCAACTCGCTGGTGTAGCTGCAGTTCCTCAGACCACTCCCTTCCTGCCTTTCATAGCCAAAGCCTCTTTGATGTATTTCCAGTGTAGGTTAGGTTATAAAACTGCTGCACAGAGAGACCCTCACATGATCCCTGCTCAGGGGGACTTCCCACACCCACCTCTTGCATGGGCACTCATCATTATGTAAATAATATATTTGCTTTTATCTCTTCTGCAAAAAGAGCACAAGACAACTCGCTCAGAAATGGCCAGATTAGTTTTGGATCATTTCTAGCTTCAATTATATAGGATAGGATAAGTCTTCCCCATGCACTTAATAGACCTGGCTGCTCATTTCCACCAGCAGCTGGACATCTGCACAACTATCCGTGCACCAAAAACTGTGTCAGGTGTGCAGAAAATTATACCTTTTCTGGAAGTGAAGGGGCTGGGTGTGGCTTGGAGCCACTGCACAAAACACTGCTGGCCTGACTGATGAACAGGAGGAGATGGAAGAGCCAGAGCAGGAGGCAAGGGCACAGCAAGCCAATATTGCTGACTGAAAGACATGCAATCACAAACTCAGTTGGTGACTAGCATTTGCAAGTTCACCCTCTTAAGTTGACATGAAAATATCTGTACAAGCTGGAGTCATGCAACAAAGTGCTGTGCAGACATACTCTATACTCTGCATGGAGAAACTCTTGATCTGAACAAAAACCAAACCAAACCAAACCAAACCAAACCAAACAAAAAATTTAATAAAAAAACAAAACAAAACAAAACAAAGAAAAAAAAAAAAAAAAACATTTCTAAAGAGGGGGTTTATTTTTACCTTGGGGAAAAAAAAAGCATTCTCAAGAGGGTGGTTATATTTGACCTGTGGGAACAAACATCAGCAGTACCACATATAGGTGTCAGTGCAAATTTTCTTCCTAAATAAGCCATCTTTTGCTATTTAAAAAACCCCTCTTGTTCTCAAGAACATTCCATCCCTGAATTCCACACACAAAGCTTGGATCGGATGTCTACTATTCATATATTTTTCCCTCTTGGTTTCAATATTAGCTGAGGAGCATTATCGGCAGGAGTTAGAGCCGGAAATAGGAAATGAGATGGAAATTGTTAACAAGAGGGGAAAATAGCTCAAGAAGGTTGATCCTTCTAAGAACAGCTACCTTTTACAGCCCAGGATTATGTAACCCTCACACCAGAGTAAATTTAGCAAAATGAAAATTCAATACATTTGTGGGTTTTGATCTTGCAGGGCAGATACCCTGTTATTTGCTGGTTTTTTGCGCTTTACAATTACAGAGCCAGGAATTTGACAGTCTAAGCATGAAAGGAATGGCAGGTGGCTACCTATTCTTATCTATATGAATCCCAACCCAGGATGGGACAGAGGGAGAGGCACCACTGTTCTCCACCATTACATCTTTTCTTCTTTGTGCTCTGTGCATTGTGTTAATAAACTCAAAACATGGAGGGACAAAACCAAACCACAGCTAAATTTTAGTTACTGTTGGTGCACATTAAACAGATGAAGTTGGTATCACAAGTCAGGAGGACACTAAAAAACAAATCAATGTTGTAGGCAGTTTTCAGTGCTTCTATCCAGTGATTTTCCCATTTGTGCTCGGCTGGTGTTAAGGTCTAATCTTGTTCCAAATAATTTATCCTTCCTGTAGGCCAACACTGTATCTCTGTACTCACACTAAAAACCTGTCTGTGTGCTGGGCTAGAGTAACATGCCACTGGCTGTGAAAGAGGTTCCCAAGGGACACTGCAGATGTTTATTGCTGGTGGTTATTTACAACTAGAGTAGAGAAAACCAATAGTTGTTCTCATAGGCTGGAGAAGAGTCTTACCCTGGGGCAGGATGATTTAGGAGTAACTACAGAAGATCATGAGCAATTGGGTTTGTGTGACCTGAACAGGTAACCCTATCTCTAACACAATGAAAACTCCTCATGCGCAGCAACAGCAAAGTGAAATGGGCTCCCTTGAGCTATTATGAATGTGTCCTGTCTTATTTTACACTCTCACCATCCAGACTGAACATAATTACAGCTGCAGGAGGTTAAATCCTTGCCATATGCCAACCTGATGATTTTCTCTCTGATCCTGCCCTAACCCTAGGGATAGAATGCATCAGCAGAAGCTTAAACTCTCATTCCCCAAGAGGCAGATTGAACATATTATCTGTACATACACAGCATTTATTGATGCCATTTCAACGTATGCTGCTGAAATGATGATGTTTTGCTGGCACCACCATTTCAGATTCAATTAATACCCAAAGAAAATCCCTAATCAGTGTGGTTTGGCACTGCCAGGAGAGGTGATGATGCTCCTCGCTGTGTTGCTAAAGGATAAAGACCCATCTGGCAAATTGTGCAATAAAAGAATAATGCAAATGTATATATCGGGAATTTTGGATGAGTACCGATTCACTACATGTGCAACAATCGCAGGTTTTAACTGTGGATTAGATCAAAATGGTGAGCATAATCCTAAGAACATAGTGTTTAGTTATCTTAAGGATAGCTGTGACAGGCTGAGATCCTGTGGCTTTGGTTCCAAGAGAACAAAGATAATTTAGTCTTTTTTGACTTTGGTGTGAGTAGTTTTGGGATCCCTGCAATTTGCTTCAAGTTGAAGACTAAGCATGAATTCAGCAAAAATAGTTTGCCCGACTTCAGAATATAAACATCGTCAGTCATATAGGGACTACTGTGTTTTCCATCTCAAAATAAAGCACTCCACTGTGCAGAAAAAGGCCACAGTCTTGCCTAAAATTAAATCCTATTCTTTCCTCAAAGTTTTATTCTGAATTGTCACCATTTATCCTACCTTCTCTTTTGCTTCTGAGCTACATGCACACAAAAATGGGATTTCCCCACTCTTATATACTGAGTAAATTACACAACAAGACTTCACAGGGTTTCCCCATAAACAATTTCACATAGACATCCACTCTGCAAACTGCAGTGTGGGTGTTTCGGTATATGACATCCATATTTTGGCTCCCACCTTAGGGCACATTTCTTCATATGCTGATGTATCTTCCACCAGAGCAAAGCATTTCAAACCAAGCGAGACAGTTTCTGAACAAAGATGAGCCTCATCTTGCCCAGAAAGTTGCAGCTTGAAGATTTTGGTCTTCAGCAGCAGCAGACATGAGGGCAGCACCTGAGTGTGGGTGTAGACCCTGACATTCATTTCCAGAGGGACTGAATGCATTTGCACCCATTTTTCTGCTCTGGATCCCGCTGTTGCATGGATGAGATGTGAGATATTTTCCAAGGGACTACTTGCATTCCCGAGGTTTATAAATGCTATGTACTGTGGGAAATGAAACAAGTACACGCAAGGGATGGAGGGGACTTCCTCTTGCACTCACAGAAACAAAGGCAGCCCTGGGGATTCCAGCTGGCATGATGAGCCATCACAAGTGTTTATGTCCAAAAAGCTTCCCAGCCTCACTGGTCTCAGGCTCTTTGAGCCATATAGTGCCCAAAGAGTGTTTCAGCCTCAGCTTTCCATGAATGGGTAGTGCACTGCCTTGAACAGGATTCACTCCTTAGAAAATGTGTATTTAAAAGGAGTACTGGAAGGAGTTGCTATTCAGTGCAACATTTTCCTGGGGTCTTCAGCAGCATCTTTGTTTCTCTCCTCTCATCTTCTACCTGCATCTCTTCTGCCACAGCTGGTTTAGGCATTCCCCAAGAAGAGACAAAGTTAAAACCCTCAGTCCACTCACATTTAATCATTCCCCAGCCCTGAAAGGGGTGGTCGGAGTGCACCTAGAAGCTTTTATTAAATTAGCTTTCCCACACTATATGGTTACTTCCCTGCTTCTCCTGTGTAATTAGAAACTCATTTCCTGAGGGATACATGTCTCTCAGAGGGGAAACAATAAGAAACATTCAGTAATCACTACGCTATGCTATAAGTTTATTTTAAGGCTGTAATTGTTGGGAGCTCCAAGGGATTTGGGGGATATTTATTGTTACAGCAGAGCAAGTCAAAATACTGGCACTAGGACAGAAAGCCTTTCATCCCTGGGTCACCAATTCAAATCCACAACAGGTAAACAGTGGATATAAGTTGCCTTCATCCAATGAGCCCTCGGGGATGAATGTGACATTGCTTTGGTTGCCTTCATTTATTGCATAGCAGGCAGATGCCAGGCTCCTGAGTCCACCGCCTCTGGATGACCCCACCAAGAGTCTCAGCAGGGCCAGCAGGAAAGGTGTTGGGAAAATTAGTTATTTTCATAGAACCAGCTGTACACATGCACTCCTGGTAGAGGAGCTTACAGCCAAGACTAAACTGGAGTAGCAGCGCATCCAAGTTCCACTTCTCTCCTCCTCCATATTCATCCTCTGGCTTTCAACAGAATGAATAGTGTTCCGATATTGCCATGCAAGTTCACACTGTGAATCCCCCATCTGAGCACCCTTCATGCAGCCAGAAGAAAGCAAATGCTATTACTGAGTGTCAGTTCTTCACTGGCCTCACCAGTTGCAGGTGGATCTGCCCTGAGCATGGGTTTTGTGCTAGACCCAAAGGAGTGGATCTGAGACCTGGTCCAGTCTTACACTGAAATCCCCCATTAGCTCTTCAGGGTGACAGACCCCCTGAGCTGCTGGCTGTTTCTCTTTGAAGGTACAGGCACCACAAATCTTCCTCGTGCGCCACTCCTGGGCTTTCTACGCTTCCCATTGCAGCTTTGCATCTTGGGCCTTATCTCTTGCAGCAGTTGCTTCCGAGCTGTCCAAGATGTTTTCAGGCAGACACAGCACAGGACAGCAGTGATATCTGAGACTGCAGCAGGGCTGGCCCAGCTTCAGCACGGACCTCAAGGAGGGCTGGAGTCTGGGAGCCGCTCTCCAGCCTTACTCATGCGAGCCAGAGTCCGGCATACCTCCATCAAATTCAGATCCACAGCTGCACATGGAGGTGACATAGCCACAGCCAGGCTCTGGCTCTGCAGTTGCAAACACCTCTGCTGCAAAATTTGACTCAAGGACAAGTGGTTATGCGGGTTCTGCCCCCTGGCAGGCTGAACACACACACCTGCCTTTTGGGGAGTGTTTATATGAATTGAAGGCTTCTTCTCAGACCCAGTGACAGCTCCTGGTTTGGCCAGGCTCAGCTCGGTTTTTTGGGAATGAGCTCAGGGCAGAGCTGAGCTTTGAAGCATTTAAACCTAAAAGATCCAAGTTTTATGAACCAGAAAAACATAAGGTGCACTCAGTCTTGACACCTTGTGCACAGTTTGCATATTTCCCAAACAAGCTCTCCCTGAGCCATCCAAGAAGTCAGCATGAGATTTGTAAATGTGGACAATTTGACAGTTTTATTTTTGATGAGCTGAGCTAAATTACACAACTTTTCTCACTCTGTTATTTAATTGGCTTAGACATTTGAAATTAGACCTAATTACTTTCCTCACTCCATTAATGTCCAGTGACGGTTGATTTCTGTTTTGTGAGAAGAGTTGGAACTTTTGCTGAATTATTTAACCACCTCACTGTGAAGGAACCTGGGAAGTAACAGCAACAACCTCCATGGCAAGGTTTTGCTAAAATGCCTTGTGCACACAACCTGATTTTCACCCAGGTCAATTAACTGCAGTTAAGCCTCCTTGGATCACAGGTTACTTTGCTTTGCAGGGAGTTTGTTTACTGGGCTGCTGTGGACAGACTCCCACTGCTCTCACTGCTGGAACGTGCTTGACTGCTACTCCACACTACTTGGCTTGGCACTGGCTTTTGCACTCGGGTGTTTGTCTTTGCCCCAGGTTATTCTGGCAGGATCTCTCCTCATCATATAAATTCTTGTGGGCAAGGAGAGCTTCACCATGTTCAGCTCAGCTAGCACTGAGGGCATGTAAAGCTTTCCAGCTGCCCTCTCCCCCTGCACTTGCATGTGCATCCCTTCAGAGAGCTGCCTTTGCTTTGCCCTGCTTCTTCTATATTGAGGTGATTAATTGGAGAAAGAGATTTGAAAAGCTCATTAATATCCCCAGACAAACCTCAGAGTAGAAGGAAAAGATGGGAAGAGCACTCACAAGCTGGAGAAATACAATCTCTCCATCATACTCAGCCTTAAGATCAGCGCTGGGAACAGAAGCAGTTGTGCACTGGCTATTCAGCATCTTCCACAACTTGGCTGACACAAACAGGAGAGACATCACCTGAAAAGAGGGTGACCTAGGTCTCTGGGTGAAACTGGGAGGACAAGAGATGGGAAAACCACAGCTCTTCCAAGAAATGGCTTTCAGGACAGCATTTCCTGGAGCATGTCCAGGGAATCAAAAAAGTAATTTTGTAAATGTGCAATTAAGACAAAACACAGCAGTGAAGGTCTCGCTGTTAGGCAGACTATTTTTTGCACTCCCGGTTTCCTGGAAAATACAGAGAACACTCTTTGATGAGATCTACAGTTTTAGTCAAAATAGTTTGATCATGGCTTCAATGATTTTATTAAACCATGTGGCTACAACGGTTCCATCATCAGATCCACAAAAACCTTACTTGCATGCTTTTTAAACTTTTTTTTTAATTATTCAACACATTTTCTCTTTATCAACTCTAATACATTAATTTTATGCAACTCATATGGAAAAAATATCACCAAAGTGCTGTCTAATACTTCTAAAACTTGACATCCTCCCAGGGTATTCAGAAATATATCTATTTTTTTTGTTTTGTTTCAGCACATTTCAAGGCAGAGACACAATGCACTCCTGACCTTCCTGTCATCATGTGGGGCATTTTTTTCACCTGTCCACAATATGCCTGCTCCAAGCCGTATTCCAGCACCTCCCTCAGTACTATATAGCCTTCTCTATGGAGCTGTTACCTCAAAAGGAAACAGATGGGAAACAGCCATGGTTAGCACAGGACACTGCTTCTTATCTCTCTGTCTTCCAGAAACACATGGGGCCAGCATCCTCCTCTCAACTTTCTGTGTAAGGATACATAGAAAACAATGACAATGCAATCCTCTGCCAGAACGCCTAGAAAAATCACAGCTCTGTCCATGTCCGCAAGCTGAGTGCTGCCATTCCTCAGGTTGTTTTGGCCAGAAGGTGCATGATCTGCAGCCATGGCCCATTTCAGGCTGTAATCACATCAATATTGAGCCAACTTTGCATCATATCGGGATACGCTGTCCCTGCTGAAATGGCCATTGCCCAGGCTGCAGGGCATTCCCATGCAATAGCTTCTTCTGGCTTCTCTGAGAAGTCCCAGTGAGGGGAAATTGCCAACAATTCCATGCGCTGCTGAGCTCTATGGTCTTGGCACAGTCCCAGTCCACACCATTAATTCCTTATGCAACCCAGGAATGATTGGGTTTGCAGACTGACAAGCTGCAGGATGAGACTGAGAGGCACAAGCCATTGTTAAAGAGATGTCAAGTGGGTTTACATACTCCTGATGTGCAAGAGAACCCAAATACAGCCAACACATCCATGGCTTCCTAAATCTGTACCATATCTCCCATGCTTCATCCCTGTCTCATCTCCAGGGCTGGAAGAATGAAAAAAGTCTGAGTGGTTTCCTGACCTCCCCACTTGCAGCGACAAAACCATCACTGTGCTGATTGCAGCCCATCCCCATGAGTCATGACCAGAGCAGCCAGAAACAGCCCTCCACTGCAAAAAACAGAGCCTGATAAATCATCCGGAAAAAATAACCTACTCATTTGTTTCTTCCCAGCCTGCCCCTCCTTTAGCTGTCATGCACAGCCCCAGCGGAACAAGCTGGAGGAAATATCAGACCTTAACCCCTCCACCAGTGCAGCAGGCAGGGGTGGAGGGTGTGTCACTGTGTTCCTAAAATTGGTTGTCCTGATCCTACTGCTCAGCAAGATTCCTGGTAGCACTATCTGAACTGATGGAGGCCAGCAGAAGATACACCACAAAGTGCAGAATGTACACCACAAAGTGCTTGTTTGTCCTCTTTTACTCCCAGAGTCTCTACATTTTTTAGGAGACATCACAGCAGCTGTGGCAAAAACCATCACAGAGCACAGAGGTGCTTGCTCAGGGCTGTCCCTTAGTGCACAGCCTGTGTGCACTGTGACTGAGGAACAGGATCCCAAAGGCATCTGAATTCCCCATCATTTTGAGTCTTTTCCTGAAGTAAGGACATGCTCTGACAGAAACACTGAATTTGATACGGGCATCTCCTGTGCTTGGGGGAGGTCACAGCAGATGGATATTAGATTCTGGTTTGGCTTTGAAAATCTGCACTTTGAAACACCTGCACTTCATTTCAACCTAGCAGCTGCACCACCAGCAAACAGGGAGCACCAGGACACAGGACTGGGAGGACCTCCTGTGCTGCTGACACTTGCAATCCTAAGCAAAACCAGCATGAAAATCCTTCTATAAATCAACCACACTCCACCTCCTACCAACACCTCCTGTGTAGGAGGGTGCTCATTACCCCAATTGCTTACAACCTTCCCAGTTCCTAACTAGATTTATTCACAGCCACTTCATGCCCATTTGTTCTTGTGCCAACATTGTCCCTAGGCTGAAATAACTCTTTTCTCTCTCTGGTGTATTTATAGACAATCATCACATCCTCCCTTGAGCTTTTGTTTTGCTAAACTAAACAAGCCAAATCCAGACATCCCATCCCATGTGACAGGTTCTCCATGGCCCTGTTTCTATTTCTTTTATCCAGCCTCAGGTCACCTCCCCAGTTCCAGGAGGTCTGACCTACCCTAGATGTCCCACCTAGATGTCCAGATCATTGCAGGTCCTACACACAGTGCCCAGGTGAGGGAGAAATAGAAAAACTATGCAGCAGCTGGATACTGCTCTGAACACCTCTTAGTAGTGTCCAGCTTTAATGAATTACAGCTCCCAGTTAAGCTCCTGATGGTTAGGCACCTAATCTGAGCGCTTGCTTTCAGAATTTTATTTTTCTTTGGACATGTATTTTTCCCCGTGCTTGATCATTTTAAAGGTTGTATTTCAAATAAGCCTAGTCCTGATCATTCTTGTAGCAGCACTTCACCACAGATGTACATCGCTGACCACAAGCTGCCCAGAAACAGGAAGGCTGTTAAAATCACCCTGTCACCACAAAGAATCAGCCTTTTTGTCAGCTCCCAGAGGCAAGGGACAGAAGGATGATGATGAGCTTTCCTGCCTCTGTGAATTTATTTTGATTTTGCTGATGGATGGGTGTTTGGGCAGCTGATCCACCTAGGCTGGGATTTTCCTATTCATCCTGCCTGGGAAGGTTATGACAACTTCTCAGAAAACTTAGGGCTAGTAACTCAAATAAGGCCATGGAAAATTACTCCAAAGTGACCTGATGTCCCAAGATATTGTGTTTCATTGTTTATTTGTTTATTTACTAGGGTGGAAACCTACCAGTCATTTCTGCTATGCAAATTGCTAAACGTTTTTAAAATTCTTGGCATGACTTTTCCTACTTAGTGAGGACCAACAGTGACCTAATTTATATTTGACTGGAATAAGCTACAGAGCTTCAGTGGACTAGATACATCCCAGAACGTCACCAGAATCTGCCAAGAATTCACCAGAACTTCTGCCCAAATTGTCCTCTGACAGCATTTAGCTTTAGGATGTCAGTGCACTCCAGGTGCACTCAGAAACTGCCATGAGAAAAGGTCATGTCAGATAAAAACATCCTCATGATCCAATGTTCCAAACAAAATCAATAAAAGCTCTCTGTGAAACATGTCCTGTGTGCTTAGAAGTTCACAAATTTTGAGCCACCGTTGAAATCACAGCAAATAAAAATTCTGAGCCACCTGTCATATAATGTTCCATTAATGTCTGAATTATGATATCTGTTCTGGGAGATAGAGCAGAGAAAGCTGAAATTGAATACAAGAATTGAAATATAAGGACATGGAAATGTTGTGGTTCAGACAAGGGATATTTAAGTGATTTAATCAGATTTTTTGATCATGCTTTTTGACAGATAGTGGTAAAATTCCCGACTAACCATTTACAATTAGCCAAATTCTTAGAATCCCTCTTAACACTTACAGAACAGTCAACTACACTTTTAACACAACTGATAATTCAGCTCCAGTCTAGCACCAAAACTGTCTTGTCCCAGCCTGTCCATGTGGTAGGTAGTTCAAGTATTCTATTGTTGGGTTAGTTCAATATTTTATTAATAAAAAGCTTAACTTCAGTGGTGTTTTCTTGGTTTTAGGTTAGTTTATTTAACAGCTCTAATAAAATATATAAAAATGAAATTGATACTGAACCCATCTCTCTGGAGCAACAATGAACCTCCACACAACCTCCAAAACCTTGGAGGGCCTGAGGCAAATGCCAGCCAGGTTAAAAGGCAATTTCCCCCCCAATAAATCTGTGCTCTTGCCCTGGGAAGCTGTTAACAGTGAGAGTGGGGAATTAAGCTTGAACAGGGTCTGGCAGCAGAGGACCACACAAGGTGTAACTGGGTTTAACTGGGCCATAAACTGTCACTTCATTGTGTTACTATTTAAATAGCCCAAGGGATGGAGGTTGCCACATGGAGGTTGCCACCCTTCCACATTTTGCTATCTTCCACCTCCAGCACATCTTTCCTCTGCCCCAGTCCTCCCCAGCCTCCTGATGGAGAGATGCTCCACACCCGAACATCACCATCCTCTCCATGGGGCCTCCACTTCTTCTTCCTGACCTGTCCTGTGGATGGGAACAATATAATTGGGAATTTTGTGCTTTTAAGGCATGCCTTTAGTGTGGACCTTCACTGCACAGCAGTCACAGACCCAGGAGTATTATTATGCTCCACTGGAAGGAGCGTTTTGGAATCATGACATTGGCGTTCACAGGGGCCATGTGAAATGGTAAATAAAAGTTGATCCTTGGCCAACTTCAAAATTTGAGTGAAGGATTGCTAAGATCCTCCAGGGTATTTATCATTATCTTACCACTTCTTAGGATCTTATGGCCTCAGGAGCATGGTCCTTCCCCACACAGTCCATCATCAGACCCATGGCAGCACTGTTCTAGCTGTATGTTTTGCTTCTACTACAGGAAAAAATAAAGAAGAAAGGCAGACCTGTCTCCTCGATATTTGCCATTTCCAAATTTTCCAGAATTCTTTGGCACAAGCCTTTATAGAAAAGAGGAAATGGGGAGTTTGGAACGTTTGTTTAAAAGTATTTGTGCACTTACATCTTGCTTTGTCATCAGAAATGGCAACGTGTCAGAAGGCAGAGACCAGAAGCATAGGGCACAGAAGGGAGCCTGGATTTATGTTCCCCTTGTTTGGAGAGTGGGTAACAATGCAGTCTGCAAACTGCAGCCCTGTCAGCCTGTACACATGTTTCAGGTAATACTTTCTGCAGTGAAGATCCACATTCCTGCTCCTGAAGAGGTCACAATCATTTAGCTTCCATTTTGGACTGACCTTTTTATTCCTCAGTCTATGTCCATGAGTGACATACCCCCTTTTCCCAAATAATTACAAGAATATTAACTTTGCCAGCTCAAAAAAAAAAAAGAAAAAAAAAATCACTTAAAACCACTCAGGTCTTCCACCTGTGGCAAATAATTTAAAATGAGGATGGTTGCACATCATATTGGCAGCCGATAGATGCATCCCCTAAAAGCTCAAATCCATCCTCCCCTAAAAGCTCAAATCCATCCTCCCAAGGACTCTCTGCCAATGCCAAGAAGAGCAAACGAACATTTAACAATCAATACCAAAGGACTTAAATTCTGTGGAAGGATGAGAGAGAACTTCCACTGCCTTTTCTCCTGTGTGATTGCACTCTGTGATATTCGTGTTCTGGAGATCTCTGTGGCCTCTTCCCTCCTGGCAGGCACCTGAACACCTTCCCACCAGCACAAAACTAGGGACACTATTGATGCTAGAGCAGAAGTTATTTCTGCCAGCCTCCAAGAAGGCTTTAGCCTCCATAAAGTATTATCAAGCAGTAGACACACAGAAATGGTAAAAATGGAAGAGAACAGTGCCCAGCATTTTATTGAAACCATCCTTATCTACAATAAACAAAAAGACTGCAGGATGTGGATCTTCATCTGGCCAGGAGTTCTCTCTGCTCTTGAAGCAGGGCAGGATGAGTTGCCCCTACTCCCCAGAGCAGAGCTGATATTTACGGCAATTCTAAAAATTATGGCACAAGGAAATCAACAAGCTGGAAAGTCATGCTGGCTGCAGTTCCATAGGAAACAGCAGGGCGGAAAAGCAAAGTTTGCCAAATGGAAGAGGAAAAATCTGGTAGGAATGCTTTTTCTTTTTTTCTTTTTCTTACTTTACAAAAAAATCAAGTTTCTTAGGATATTTTACAAATAATGAAGCACATAAGACAACTGTGCATGGCAAGGGAAGGCAGCTGCAGTTCAAGTGGAGTTGAAATTAATGAATGATGGGCACTGTCTTAAGATTCTGGGTATCCATATCTTGCCCAACCTATCTCCAGAGCAGCACAGGTATCAGGACACTCATTCCCTTGCCCAGGCCAAACTTTCAACTTGGCCTTGCTCATTGCAACAAATGTAACTAACAGGAGCATTAGGATCACATGTCTCTCTATGTTTTCCCAACCATTTTTTGCCTTTCCTCTCTCCACCCCAGATGCAGAAAACACCTGTGCACCTGCTGAACTTTAAGCCCTGTATTTGGGTCCTGCTTGCTTTAGGTGAATTCAAGCTCATCCTCATTGCTGGGCTGGATCCAACACCATTACTGACAACGTTACGTGGCCTGCAGAGCGCCAAATACTCAGGCTTAGGCTCAGTCATGAAGATTTTTGGCTCTCATTCCTCTTCTGCTTCAATCAAGGTGCATGGAACAGGATTGGGCTTTGAGAAACCTGGTCTAGAGGAAGGTTGGAACTGGATGATCCTTGAGGTCCTTTCCAACCCAAACCATTCTGTGATTCTGTGAAGAGTGTGTCATTCAAAGAAGAAACACAGGTGATATGTCCCCAAAAATCATCGCATGACCACAAAACTCACATACAACTTCCACCAAGTTTCTAAACCTTAGCTTTTGCCCTGTGAAACACCAATATCTGTGTATCCTCACTTCCCTTCCCAGCCCTGTGTATATTCCCAGACAAATAAGAAAAAAAAAACTAAAAAATTAATTAAAACAAATTTTAGATTTCCACTGAAAAAATATTGTCACCTTTGATTGTCACGTTTATTAAAACCGTGCAGAGATTTTTTCATAACCTTCACACAGAAACTCATCTCATGAAGGGCAGAGTCTTGTTTCCTCCTTTGCTCTACAAGTCAAGCTGTTGCTACAAGGAAATTTGACTTAAGTTTTAGTTTTAATGATCTGACAGAGACCAATAGGGCAGCGCTCTCTCCTTTTTTACAAATACCAATAATTAAATAAGATTCAAATATAGTCTTTGGGGGACATTTTCTCGAAAGCTTCCATAAAAATAGAGTTTCAAATCACTGTAGATCCAGGTCTTTTTAGATTATCATTAATTTTTAATGATAAGAAGATTCAAACATAAAGTTATTTTTAAAAAGTCACTTTTGAATTAGAAGATTGAATGATTTCTTGATATTACACATATTTTGAAATTTTAATAAAAAATATTAGAGAGGACCCCCAATTGTAAAATTTTAACATAAATTTGAAATCGAACTCAGTCAGAACTCTATTTGCTCAGATACAGGACTTTGAAATTTTCTGTTATGAATAAGAACTAGAAAGCTCCAGTTTATGTTGTGTTGTCTGACCCAAAGCTTGAGGTTGGAGGGCCTGCTGAGTCCCTTTTGGAGCCACTCTTGGGAACTTCAATTAACTCTGTCTCCCAGCATCTGTGAAGAACCTCACTTTGGCTTGAAGATCCCCCTGATGTAGCAAACATCACATGCTTGCAAGGCATCTTCCACCTTAAGGCATCCTGAAACAATGGCACCCAAGGCTCTCCACTCCTCAGAGCAATTCCATCCTTTCCCTTTCGGGAGATGCCGTTGGTTTCACAACCTCTAACACAATGCAAACCTTCAGAAGAGGAATTTCAGAAGACAGAGTCCAACTGAAACCTTACAGAAATGCCCCCTTTCCTTTGCAAATACAGACTGGAGGCAAAATTTTAGGGCATTAGTCTGGTTTCCTGCTCTGGGGAAAGCTGTTTTATAGAGAAAAACCATCCCTGTTCATAACCCTGTATAACCCAGCTAAAATCAAATGTCAAATCCCCATAAGCATCTGTCCCTCAGCCAGAGGCTGTTTTTCTTCACGGATGAATCAAACGTTCTGAGTAAATCACATGAATCACCAGCGGAAACATCATCCTCACAGCTTCATCTCACAGTTATGAATAAGGAGCTTGTTTTGCAGGTCCCCAGAGAAGAAATAAAGCCCTTGGAGCTCAGGGAGGGCCCAGGACCTTCACAAGCATTTTGTTTTAATAGATTGCAAACAATAAGGTGTCTCACTCCTCCCATCAAAAAAGTTATGGCCAATTGCTTTACAAACCATCTCCCAATTTAGCAGTACTTTTATTAATAAGCAAATGCTTGCACTGATGACATAGCTCAACAACCCAGTTATAAATCGCATAAATCTGTTGCAACAGTTACAAATGAGCAACGTGATTTATGAGTGGGGCCACTGACTTCTACACCTGACATAAAACTTTGTAGGCAATCAGCCACATGTTTCATTTTAGTTTTATATTTGACATATAAATCAGGCAGTGAAAGGGACTCTCTCTCCACCCCCACTCCTCCCCTTTAAACAGACGGAGCAAATATTTTACAAGCAACATGTAAGTCACTGTAGCAAGGACACAATATGAGGTATGGAAAATATTATGCTGTGATTTCATTAGCTTCATGCAAACCAAAATGGGGTACAGAGACCTGCCCTGCAGAGCAGGCAGTAAAGGGGGGGATAACTGCAGGTCACCATGGAAAAGCAAGTTTTCCTGCACTACATGCCCCATTTATTTCCAGGTCTTTCAAACCTGTGGAAGGTCCACATCTTCCCCTCCTGAGCTGAGCAGGGTTTGGCTCTGCTTTTGAGGTCAAGGTGTCCAACATAACCCCGTAAAGGTGATGTGGTCATCAACAGAATGGAGCAGAAGAGAAAACCTGACAGTCACTAAGTGGATTTTGGAGGTTGCTTTTCATAGGTGTTAATAAAATAACTCTCTACCCAAAACATATCGCAAAATCCCTTCCCCCTTCAGATTCTACAGCAAATGTGTCCAATAGCTCAGAGCTTCAAATTTGACCCCCAGCTCGATGCTGAACAACATTTAGATTTCAAAGAAATGCACTGGGTACACACTTGAGGGGATTCTGGTATAACTGGCAAGTTTCTTCTGAATTGCTGTGTGACCCAGCTCTGAAGTATGCTAAAACTCCTTCATTCATCTGAATCTCCAGATGCGTCAGATCTTTGTGCAAAGTGCTGTGTGAAATGAGGTAGTTGGATATTTGCCTTAGAAACCCAAGGAAATGCTGCTCCAGTTGTTTAGATGCAAATTCAAATGTCTGATTTTCAGTAAGTGTAAAACCAGACCCACAAATATGAGAAATTGCTAAAGGTAGGCTGTTCAGAAGTGAGATGAAGTGTGAAATAATATATAACAACCTAAAGAAAATGTTATTTTAAACAAATGATATAAATCTGTAGTACTTTCACCCAATTGCTTGAGTTAGTTTATCTCAGCTGGATAAAGTCCCGTCAAAGTTTTTCATATGATCTCCTCCAGAGATGTGAATTTTTCCATAACAGAGGTGTTGGCCATTTCTGGGAAGCTCCTGCAGTGAGTCAGGCATGTTCTACTTTTCCATTTTCTCAGAAGAACTCTTTAAATACACTAGAGGCAATGGAAAGCCATCTGGAGGCAGAGGCTGAAGGCCGGGTTGTGACTGCCTGGCTCAGTGGTGCAGAGCCCTGAGGATGGGATGGGAAGGGAAATGGACTGTCCAATGTCACGGCAAGATTTTTGTCAGAATTAAATCCACTATTTCTTTATTTTTAATCTTCAGTGATTTTATGTAATATATTTTATAAATACAGGCCTCCTGGAAACTTCAGGGAGGCTCTGATCAGCCACCTGGGTTACACCACCATCTAAAGTCTAGTGCAGATGAGGCTTTTGCATATCCTCAGGTGATAACTACATCTTCAACACCACAAATTTCTGCAGTCCTGCTCAGACTGTTCATGTTTTGTCTACTCTAAAAAATAATGCACACTCCAGCTTAATCAGACACCATCTGATTTCTCTAGTGTGCATTCCAAGTGGAAAACAGATTGTTTATAAAGATGAGTTTCTTGGACCAAAGCTAAGACCTCATTATTTATTTAAAATTAAGTTGTAAAAATACAAGAGAAAGCCAAGCTTACACACCAGCTGAGAATTCCCCATGAATATTTTTTAGTTGCTCATGACCTTACCTCTTCCTCCTCACTGACAGGTAACAGAGCTGATTTCCCTGAACACAGAAGTAGCGCAGGATACTGGAAAGTTTACACCTCGGAATGTTTGCCTTGATTAAATATGTTGAGTGAGTGCTGAAAAAATGACGATTAAGATGTTCTCTGCATGCAAATCCACATTTAGTTGGGGGTGATGGGACTGAAGCAAACATAGCAATTAAATAAATCAAGGTCAGTGTACGACTGAGCTCCCAGAGCAGAGTTTGGGTGTTAGACCAGGTCTGGATCTCACAGATCAGAGGGAATCAGTACACACCAGTTTTTTAAGCCCTTGCCATGGCAAGGAATGCACGAGGATAAATGCATCCACAGGAGTCCATAGCCCAAGTCTGCTTATTTGGCAGCCAACCTTTTCAGACGTAAGTAGCTCTCACCTCCCTACTCCGTGAGTCTTTTCCTAGGCTTATGTTGTCCTTGCATTAGCTCCTTGTAGTAGTGGGACTGTGCTGAGGTTCGTCAGTGGTCCAAATGAGTGTTTGCATTTCCACAGGTCTCCCACTGGAGCTTGCATTCTTTTTTTGTCTCCCCCACACGTTAACTTCACAACATGAAGTGTGTATAATGATCAGGAGGGATCAGGAATAGCCAGCAATAATTTACAAAGGGGAAATTATGCTTGACCAGCCTGATTTCCCTCCACAAAGAGGTGACCAGCTTGGTGCATGAGGGAAGAACAGTGGATGTCATTTACCTTGACTAGTAAAGCTTTTGTCATTGTCTCCCATAATATCACCTAAGACAAGATGACAAAGTATGGGTTGGATAAGTGGACAGTAAAATGGATTAAAAACAGGTTGAACTACTAGACCCAGAGGGCTGTGACCAGTGACACAAAGTCAATTAAGAGGAAAATCACTGAGGATATGTCCCAGAACTCTGCCCAGTTCTGGGCTCAGCAGTGCAAGAGCAACACAGATTTACTGGAGCAAGTCCAGCACAGGGTCACAATGGTGACTACTGGATTGGAGGATCTCTCCCATCAGGAGACACTGAGACAGCTGGGACTGTTCAGCCTGGAGAGGAGAAGGCTCAGGGAGATTTTATCAATATCTATAAATATCCAGTGGAAGAGAATGAAGACGAGGGAGTCCTTCTCTTCAAGGACAGGACAAGAGCGACTGGGCACAAACTAAAACACAATAAATATTTACTGTGAGGAAGGTCAAACACTGGGCCAGGTTGCCTGGTGATGATCTGGAGATAATTCAAACCAGACTGGACACAATTCTGAACAACCCTCTCTGGGTAACACTGCTTGAGCAGGGCTGGACTGGATCTCAGGGTTGGACTGGATCTCAGGGTTGGACTGGATCTCAGGGCTGGACTGGATCTCAAGAGCTGGCTCCAACCTCAACCCCTCCGTGATTCTGTGACTGTAACAGCACATGGCACAACAGCAGCACTCATCTTCTTTGAAGGCAAAGAATATCCAAAGTATACCATTGCTCATTAGCTTATTAATTGTTCATTAGCATAGTTCTCATTGCCATAATGAAGTACGTATGTTTTCAGGCTGTGCTTTCAGTTGTTGGCAATTTGACACACTATAATACAATAATTATAATTGGAAGTGCAGCAGTGGTCAGATCCAAGAAGCATTTTGGCTGCAGACTCCCAAATTTTCAGGAAGTTCCAGTGCAGATCTGCACCTTGCACCTGGTTCCTGTCTGTGTAATGGGCAGAACCAGCATTTCTTATCTGAACAGCCACCTGCTATTTCAAGAAAATCCAAACCCCATGGCTTTGGAGACATTCTTGTTTAGATTCAGACTCAAGGGTTTTTAGCCAAGGTCAAGTCTGCTGCTGTAAAATATTCTATCTGCTCCACTCCATCCTGCACCTCTAAATATATTTTTTATATATTTAGGTTTTAACATGTTTTTAAAAAAAACACAAAAAAGGGGACATTGAATTAGAGCAGAAAAAGACAAGAATAAAAATATTTTTAAACAGATTTGATTTTTGTTTTTTTGGCAAGTTTTTCAAATAGCTCTTGGTGACACATTTTGCTAACATAGAGCCAGGGGGAAAAAAAAAAAAAAATGTTTACAAGGACTTTTTTTTCCAGTAAGTGAAAATCCAATTATTTTGATTTGAAGGTTTTGGAGTTTTGATGGTTTGCTTTTTTTTTATTAAATTTTTTTAATATTTGGGAGATTGTTCTTCAAATGAAATAAGCAATCACGGCCTTCAGAGGACTGCTCTCCCTAGGTGATGGTCCTTCTCCATCTGAAGACCCAGGCACAAGAAGAGAAATCTTGAGTACCAGATGTTCCATGAGAATTTTTACACTATAGGAAGGTATAACCTCACAAGCTGAGACTGCATTTCCTTGGCACCTTTTTCAACAAAAATATGCTCCATTACATGTAAATATGCATTATTACAATAATACAATTGCCCTGACAGAGTGTAAATCCAGACTGTAATTTTCCTCATTTTGTTTTCTGCTGGGCTCTTCTGGTGACACTTCTTTTTCTGCAGTTGCCGGTGATATCCCCATACCACTGGAGTTCTCTTAAACCACAGCTAGTGTGGGTCAGTTCTGAATCAGATTTTTTTAAAAGATAGCCCTAAGAGAGAAAGCCTCCAGTCAAGAGCATTAGTGAAAGATATTGTCTGCCCGGACCCCAGGGAGGCCTTTGACACTGTCTCACATAAGATCCTCATAGAGAAGCCGTTGTTGTATGTTCTGGATAAGCAGACAGTGATTTGGCTTGAGAACTGGTTGAGTGGCTGGGACCAGAGGTTGGTGGTGAGTGGTGTGGAGCCTGGTTGGAGGTCAGCAATCAGTGATTGCACCCCAGGGGTCACACTCTGGGTCCAGCCCTGTTTGACATCCTCACTAACAGCAGGGACGATGGGGCAGTGTGCACCCTCAGAAAGCCTGCCAGCAACACCGAAATGGAAGGAGTGGCTGATGTGCCAGAGGGTTGAGTATCCATCCAGAGGGACCTCCCTGGGCTGGAGGAACCACAGGAACCTCATGGAGTTCAACAAGAAGTGCCAAATCCTTCACCTGGTGAGGAACAAATGCAGGCACCAGGATATGCTGGAGACCACCCAGCTGGAAAGAAGCCTGATGGAAAAGGATCTGTGGGTGCTGCTGAACACCAAAGTGACCATGAGCCAGCAACATGCTCTGGTGGCCAAGGTCAGTGACATCCAGGGGTGCATTAGACAAGGTATTGCCAGCAGGTCTGGAGAGGTGATCCCATTAATTCAACACTGGCAAGGCGAAATCTGCATCCCATCCTTAGTGCTGACAGTCAGACCCATGGTACCACATGGGATGTTGCCTGGCCATGTGCTCCTCGTCTCTGACTGCTCCCCATCACCACAATTCCATGCATTTTGTCCCATCTAGTTTAAGAGACACCTTCCAACCCAAGTCATTCAAGGATCTTGTGTGCTGAGCCTATTATCGTTTTTTCTTCATGATTGTGTGGATTTATGCAAATAATTTTGGCACCTAACTTTAATAAAGAGAACCCTGTACTCTTTACTACACTTTGCAAAACTGCTAGCCCATGTCGGGAGGGTTAGAGAGTAACCTGCATGACCATGCACTTCTTGCTGTCTCTTTCACCCCTTTTCCTTTGTGCCATTTTGGCAGAGGAGGGTTTTCCTTGAGGAGAGACTTTCAGCAGTGCTGGTGATGGGGACGCCATACAGAGGTGCAGTGTCCCATCCTCACTTGAATGCCAAAAATTGTGGGCTAAATCTCAAGTATGGGCTCCTTGTCCTCCTGTAACCCCTGGCACCGGCACAACTCATGCAGCACGCTGCTGTGTCTGCCTTAGAAGCTGGTTTTCTTTTGTGCTGAAATTTCATGATGCCTTTATAACTCTCACTCATAACTTTCCAGCCAAAACTTCACTGCCATTGACCCTGAAAAAATGAATATATAAACAAAAGTCTGAGAATTGAATGCAGATGAGCTGAACTAACTTGCTGATTAGGACTATGATGGCTTAATGGGTAAAGCATGTACCCTCTGAGTCTCTTGCTTTGGCTTAGCTGTGGTGATGGAGAAGAGATAAAGACCAGCTGAACATAGGAAATAGGCAGACAAGATCCACCTGTCATTGGCTATGGGTTGCTTTTGTTACTGCAAGGACTCTCAGCAAAGAAAACCTGACATCTGACAAGATTTGTTATAAGAACCATTAGCACCATCTCTTTATTAACTGTTTTACCACATTCAAAAAGAAGGTGTTGGGTAAATGCTGTGTCAGAGAAATTACATATGTTTGTAAAAAATATCACCTCCATCAGAGTTTAACAAGTCCCGAAAACAATGAGCTAAGGTGCATCGTGTAATAGGTAGTCAAGCATAAAACCAAACAGAAAACATCACAAGTTTGGTTCACAGCTCAACAACAGCTCCATACAACCTCATCTACCAAACGAATAAGGAAAATAAAATATTTAAATAAAGGGGCAGGGCCATTGTTTTTCCTTCCTGGCACTCAAAACTTGGCCCCAGATGTACTGTGTGTTTCATTGACTACTGAGAATATGTCTGACAAACTTCGACTGAGTTTTGGGTTTTTAAGTAAACAGCTGCTATCCTCTACAGAATTAATTGTCCCCAGTCCCCTCTAGTTTAACAGCCAGAGCCAGTGCAGCTCTCCTATCAGCTGCTGGTGGTGTTGATGGCTGCTATTCCTTTTGTTTCTTTCAACTGAGGTGTTGTCCTCTTGGAATTTATCCCATCAGTCTTGAAGGTAGTCTTGCAAAATTAGGAATTATGTAAATTAAGGAACAGGTTTCCCAGAGAAGCTGGGGATTCCCTATTGCTGGAAGTGTTCAAGACTGGATGGTGCTCTGAACAACCTGGTCTCGTGGAAGGTGTCCCTGCCCATGGGGGAGTTGAAACTAAATATTTTTTAAAGTCCCTTCCAACCCAAACCTTTCTATGATTCTAAGACAGGACGTGCTTGAAGAAGGACAAAGATACATAGAAAAAAAAGCAGCAATGTCCTGGGGAAAAGGAGGAGACATTTTAATGCTTCAGGGATATTCAGCCTCAGCCTCTGAAGTCTAAATGTACTAATCCATTCTGGTTTTCTGAAATGATTGAACACATACTTTAACAATATGGATCCTTGCTTTCAGAGCCCAGCCAGCATAAATCACAAATCTGCATTGTCTGCAATATATATGCCACATTTTATTACCTTGGTTCACGGCCGACACTTAATTTAATGCTCACCCTTTCATGTAATATATTGCAAGATATGCATCACTTCATGGTTCTGCACCACGGTGCTCAAATTGCCTATGGTATTGATCTATACGATGATTAAACCTCAGCATTCTTCAAGAACCTGGACTCTCAGAGCACTAGATGGTGCTAGAGAATGCTCTTAGCCAGCTCCGGGGCTGCATCCCCATAAATTCCCTCCATGTACCATTTATTTTTGTACAACGTAACAGTATAATCTGCATCCAGCATCTACATTCTCAGCAGTATTTCAGACGAACCGCTGGCATTGCCCATCACTCTTCCTCTCTGGGTGATGAGAGGTTGTTTGTTGTTGCCAGGGGCAAGCTGTCAGACTCACAAGTCAAACACCCAGGTCATGAGACTGCCTTCAAAAACAGGGATATATAAATTTTTTTAAGTGTACTTTTATTTGCACTCGGGTTCCTAAGCCCTAGGACTGTTATGGTGCTATTTATGTGCTCCCTAGGAAAGCTTGGGAGTGCTGGGCACTAAAAGATCACAGCCAGGCACGGGTCTGAGCAACAAAGTTCAAACCACAGCTCAGATGTGACATGGGGGAGTTTGGAAGTTTGGTTTTGACCCATCCAAAGTAAAGAATCCACTATTGGAAAGCATCAGATGAGAAAGACAATTAGGAAATGGAGTAGGGAGTTGTACAGTTCTGTGTCTGCTAACAACTGTAGTGATTTTTTTGGCTGGAGCACATGCTGGGAGAGGAGCGTTCAAGGAAGACCAGGGCAGCTTGCACCCAGCAAGAGGTTTTCTCATGGCATTGAGGGCAGAGGGAATCTTTAGCTGACCCAGTAGGGTTAGGCTGGGTATGTGTCCTGTGATGTGCAGAAAGGGAAAGGAAGAGGGATGCACTTCACCTCAGAGATGACCCTGGCACCAACGTCAATGGGCCATTTTGTCACCAGCAGCTGCACCATGTGAGGACAAGTTCTTGGAGAGAGACCTGAGTGTTGGTCCTTCCTCTCCTGCCAGGTGTCCAGGGATATGGGGTGTTCCAGGGAACCAAGGCACACAGATACTGGCAGCTTAAGAGGGATGATCCAGAGCACTTTTCCTGCCGTGTCAGCTCAGCTGTGAGGCTGCACACAGGGCTGTACAAATCCCGGGCGCTTATAGGGCAGCCATAGAGCCTGGTGCTGTTAACACCAAGGTTGTGGATTCAATCACTGTATGGGCCACTCACTGTAGGGTTGGACTTGATGATCCTTATGGGTCCCTTCCAAGCGGATATTCTGTGCTCCTGTGATCCAAATCAGCAATATTCTCATGGCATTGCTGCTGTGAGAGATGCTGTCCAGCTGTGCCTATCCAAGGGATGGGTGCCCTGCAGTAAAACATGAATTTTAAAACATGGAAATCCAGATGGGTGTTTTGGGCCCTACACTCACATGCCTCTGATATCATGAACTGAAAGCAGTTGCTTCTCTTGGCTTACATAAACTTGGTTTTGTTGATGGCACATGTCCCCATTCCAGTCCTGCTTGATGATGGCACTGAAACCAGATGAAAACTGTTTGAAGAATTTAGATATGGTGCCATGGAATTACAACATCACCACTAAAACAACCAATCCGACAGACAACAGCTAAAGAATGACATTTCCAGGGAACTGAACTTGAATTTTCAGCACCATTAAGACATTTAAGGGACACAGTCAGATCACATTAGGACTGCAGACTGTTTGGAAATGTCAGTGGAATCATTATCATTTTTCTTCTAGTTGAAATCAAATAGTTTATATTAATTTAAAGGCATCCCTTGAGCAGTCACAGAGGGTGAAAGAGCAGACCAAAGGGGAAACCCCACTGCTGGGCTGGTTCTCCCAGTTCAGTAATGCACTTAAAGTCTCTGCACTGCCCAAGAAACTTGGCATGGTGTCTCATCGTTGTCTCACGTTATATCACCCACAGCCTTCTAACATCACACAGGGAGGGAAATTTGCTTTTAATTGATTGTTAACCTACCCGTGTCCCTCTATGTGCCTTTTATTTACATTAGCAGTCTGAAAGAGCAAAGTATTCCTCTTCACATTTCACTCTGCTGGAGAAACGGGTTTGCTGTCATCACTCCTCATAAGCACAGCCTGAGACCCGCTTTCCTAAACTCTCCCTTCCACCATTTGTCTTTACTACCTCATAGCTGTCAGCTTTTCTTCTAGCTGCTACTATGAAATGAGCACAGGGTTGTTTTGGCCAAAAGCCACTCAAGAATCAAAAAGCAGAGGAGGAGGGGAGCAATTACTGATCTTCGAAGGGAAAACTGGAGAAAGCTGGGAAAGCATCCTTGATTGAGGGTTGCAACCCTCAGCCTCCAGATCAAAAATCACCATTAATCTTACCCAGTAATATATTCAAGGGAATTGTAAGCAAGCATTTATCCCAGAATCACCAACGTTCTCTAATCCTTCTGCCACAAAGAAACCTCTTCTCTTCTGAAATAATTTGATATGTAGAGAGACCCTAAAGTGCCTTTCAGTTCTCTTATTGCAACAGCTGTATTAAACAAAGATTGGCAGTGCTCTAGGACTCCCCTATCCAAAAACATTTTCATTAAGCAAGTTATTTCATCCATGCTGCCTCAGTTTCCCCATTTGTAAAATGGACATTGTGGGAGCTCCTGGTTTGACAGTGGAAGATGTGCCCAAGGAGAAACCAGATTTTCTAAGACCTGGTTGATTTGCTTTCCCCAGCTGAATGGGTACTCAAACATAGAGAGAGCCAGGTGAAAAACATTCCCAGGAACCTGGGAGAAGTAAATAGCCCAAATTACTATAGAGACAGCCCTTGTTTGACCACCCCATGAAAAACCAACTTGTCATGTTCAGATTCTTTCTGTTCAAGTGATAGATGCTTTAATAGGCAATCAGATAAATACATTTATTTTCCCCAAAGAAAGAAACCTTCTGCAGAAAAGGCCACTATATTTTAATGCCACTGCAACTTCCACTTGGGCCAGAAAGTCTAAACATTTCTTTCCAGGTCTTTGGCTTCCCAGAAGGTGGGGTTTTTTTCTAACAGCTGGTGAAAATTCAGACAAATATGTCAAATATTGCAAGGATTTCAGAATGAAAGAAGAGGTCTATCAGGATAAGAAAGAGAAGGCAAAGAGAAAGCACCTTCCTTTACCCCGTTCGAGCTTCTTGGCATCCTACTGGGTAATTTACCCCCATTTTGGGGATGCAGAGAGAGCCCAAGGAAAATCTGAAGATGGAAGGGGGCTGAATTCTCACTTTTTTAGTGAAGTCCTAGGTAAGAATAGCCCAGCATTTGGGTGCTGGTTCACAACAGAATTACATATAATCAATACAACAACCACTCTGCGGATTAAGTGGGAGCCAGCAGGCACTGCTGGTGCTCCAGATTGTCACCTGAGTGCTGCTGGGTGCTGTCACCCACCTGTCCAGTGCCAACCGTGCGCCCTTTCCGGGGGAGCCCCACGGCTGCCATCCACCACCCCAGCGGGACAAGCAGCAGCCCTGAGCTGGGTCTGCGCTCCAGGGAGGCCAGCAGGAGCCAGGCTGTCCCCTCACTCCCCTCCACCTCCCCCGAGCCGGCCGCGAGGACTTTGTGTCCTAAAAGCTCATTCTTTCCATAGCGTAGAAAATAAACCAGCATGTGCTCCTCTCTCCAACGCCGCCCGTCTCCACAACGGCCCCGGGTGGGTTGTTGTTGTCGTTCGGCTCTGCCTCTCTTTAAATAACAGAATTACAGCGGGTCTAATCCTGCAAAGTGCTGAGTAACAGCTCGTTCCCAATAAATTAAGCAGGCACTCAGCGCCGCAGCCTGATATTTGTATCCATGTCCTCCCGGATTATCAGTCTCTCCTCCTCGCTCTCTGCCCGGCCCCTCGGGGAGCAATTATCTGTGAATGAGAACAGAATAACTCTTTTAGCAGAAGGTTTCCACACTCGCGCACAAGGAGCGGTCTGAATGGATTTATCATGCTTGCTAAAAAAGGAGGCGGTAAAAAATCCCCCCCTTCTCTCTTTTTTTTCACCTATATTTTAAGGAGAAATCCCTGAAGCGGCAGCCGTTCCCCGGTGGCTCCACACACCCGGGGGAAAAAAAAAAAAAAATGAAAAAAAATAGGGAAAAAAATGGATATAGTAAAACTTTTTAAGGAAGGCATGAATCGGTTCTTCAGAAAAACAAGGCAGCGGTGCCAACTGGAAATGTTTGCTTTGGGGGTGAGTTAGATGGCTGGCGTCAGCCAGGGCTAAAGACATGCCAGCGGAATGCAATATTGGGGAAGCAGCAGGTCACTCAATCACTGGCAATTTGCCCAGGAGCAACTGGATGCCTTCAGATTTTTTTTTTCCTTGTGTGTGCATGTTGCCTTTTTTTTTTTTTTTTTCCTAGGCAAACAGAGCCCCAGCAGTTTTGAGGCTGGGGAGCTGGAGAATGGTATTTCTGAAAGGCACGTTCCTGCAGGAATACCCCCGTGGGTCTGCTCGGCTGCACAGCGGTGACATCTGGCAGAAGTGGTTGCGCTGGGATGGATGAGGCTGAATCCTGCCTGCTGCTGCCTCCACACGCAAGACAGGAGATGCAGCCCGGTGCCAGGGCAGTGGGAAGGGATGGGGCAGGAAGATGGGACAGCAGCACCTCCAAAAATACCCTCCAGCAAAACTAGAATATTTTTTTCCTCCAGTAGCAAGTATCAAACACTGTAGAAGAGTCTTTTGTTTATATTTTGGGGAGGCATTAGGATTTTTTTCAAGGTCAATATGCCTTATGGGAGTGGAGAAATTAGGTAAAAGACAAAAAGAAAAATTTCCCCTAATGAACGATGTCCATTAACTCACCACAGCACAGGAGGAGGCAAACAGGCGTTTTTGTCGGCACATCTGTAGTTTTTCATTGCTCTATCATTTGTGCAGAGCGCCAGGCTGCACACGGAGCCCAAATAAGCCAGGGAGAGAAAGTGCCCCAGCAGGAGAGGCTCTAAACGAGCTGGTGGCCTGCCTTGCAGCAACCAGCAGCATTAGGGATCTGCCTTCTTTGCTAACACGGGAAATCAGTGTTCGGCCAGCAGATGAATGCAGCACAGTCACCAGCACATGATGGGCTGATGTCGACTGTGGCAGCTCTCCAGAGGTAAAAAGGAGCAGTAAAATTGACCTCGTTGTTGCCTTCTCCATCCATATGAATAAAACCCAATGTGTGAGAGGGAGGGCACCTCTTGTGAAAGCAAACCCAGAGACCAAGTTTTACCTGAGACTCCAAACTCGCAGGGTTCAGCACCACCCTGAAGCATTTCAAACACCCCCACCACACCCACCCATCCTCCACCACAATGTCACCACTCCACAGGGAAAAGCCACCCAAGGAGATCAACACTGCGGAAGGAGGAGACGCAAACTACTGCAAAGACAAATCTCATCAATCCATGGAAAAATTGGAGAGAAATTTTAATGTTTGGAGGCAAATCACAGCTACAGTCAGCAGGCAGGGATCCCTGAGGGGTCTCTTAAGCAGGATCTGTACCTGCACTCTTCTGGTGATGTCTCCTGACCTCTCAGGCCATGGTGCCCAGTGACACAGCCACCAGCCCACCCAAGTCCAAAGACCATCAGGCTTTGAACTGCAATGTCAACTCAGGACACAATGCCCACTTGAAATGCAGCAGTTTTCCACCCACTCCTGGTTTCCAGAGTCATTGGAACAAAGACTTCTAACTTGATCACTCTTGTCTCTCCATCAACACCTTTCTTTTTACATGTTCTTCCTGCTTTCAGATCTTGATCCAGCTACAGGGGAGAATGAACTAAAATGCCCTCAGCATTCAAAGCTGCCATCACTCTCATTTTCTGCATCTATTTTCATCTTATTAAGATTCATACTTGGAACAAGAGCTTGTCATTGAAATCACTGGACCAGGGTTTTACTTTAAATGGATTGCATTCTCAGGTCAGTCATTAGTTTCTTGTGTAATCTTCAGAAGAATCCCCCTTCCCCAGATTCTGCTGCTGTAAGATGGACATTGTAACTTTCTCTTTTCCTTGCTGTGCTTTTATTAGTCTTAAGAAGAGACTCTCTCACAGAAAACATGCACACAGCAAAATTGTGAAAATTATTTCATTTAATTGTAAAGTATATTTAACCATTATTTAACAAAATACTCAAGTTCCTGACATTGTCTTGGGGAAAAAAGCATTTCACCAGCTTCTTTTCTACGTGATTAACGCTTGTGAAAAGTAACATACTGGAGTGTCCAGCCCATACAACTGTTTTAGATGCTGCAGTTGTCCACTCAACCTCGACAGTTAATTGCCTGCAAGTGCCTCCTTCTTCCCAGGAACACATTCAGTGTGGTCCAAGGAAGCCCTGATGGGCAGTGACGAAGGAAAGTGAGGACATTCCAAAGGATAAATGTCACAGGGAGTTCTCCCACCCAAGCCTGTGCTCCAGGGCTGCAGATCAAGTCAGGGTGGCCAACAGAGATGGGCAGGACTCGTCCCTTTTCTTCTCACTTTCCTGCCTCAGCGCTGCTGTGTAACTTGGGGAAATTGGTTTTGTTTCCCATACTTCAGTTTCCCCATCTGGAATACAGAAATAATTATCTTGGCTTCTTTTTAAAGGCCTTTCAGATGAACAGCCCTTTTAAAGAGGTAAGTTGTATTAAAAGCAACGGACTCTCATGTCTGCCAAGAACCAAAAGTGATATGAGGGAGATGAAATTCAGGCCACCTCATCAGCAAAGCATGTTGACCTGGCCTTCAAGACAAGGTTAGGGCTCTCAGAGAGAGCCCATTCCTTTTTTGGGACAGAAAGGAGTGGACATAGGCCCAGCACATGCTTTCCTATTATTAGTCATTTGTATCCATGTATTGCTGCAAATGTGTACAGCCCTCAATACCCCCCCAGAGCAAGGGCACGGCCTAAAGTCATCTAACCCAGGAGCTCAGCCACGCAATGAGGGACAAGGAGAAGTTGCCCAGGTAATTTCCTCATGATGGCTCGAGCAGGATGGATGCAACCAGTCCTCACCAAGCCTGCAAGCCCCAGCACCTCCATGAGCCTCTCAGCAGGACTGGAGAGGGACAAGAGCAGGCAGAGGGACCTGCCTGGGGACCAACTGGAGAGCACAGCATCTCCAGAGGACCAGGTGGGTGACTCACATTTGGCTGCGGGAAGGACGCTGGAAGCAGGCGAGGTGCAGGCACAGGCGAGGTTCGTGAGGACCTCACAAACATGGCTGGAAGCACGACCGAGAGCTGCTTTGCACGACAGGGCCAAATCCGTCCCTGGCACCGCTCCCCTGCTGCCGCCTCGGTGTGTTTGTGTAAGGATCCAGCCCTGGCTGCGCTGGGAGGCACCGGCTGTGGGGCCGGCATGCCAGCCCGGAGGCCCAGACACGAGGACAGTGCCAGATGCCGGGCATATTTTGTCAGCTGCGCGGGCTGCGGGCTGTCACACGGGGCTGCTGCTGCACCTGTGCGACCCCGAGCCGCCCGGCTATTCACAGCCGGCGACAGCGCTCTGATGCCGGAGCGCTGACCGCGCCAGGCACAGGGATAAATCAGCCTCCCCGCTGCTGACCCCGGCGCTCTGCTGCAGCCGCGACTGATGCAAATGCTGATGCACCGAACGCTTGCTCCTTGTCGGGATTCCATGTGCGCGGCCAGCCCGGTTTCACTGCGTCCGGCTGCCCCGGATCATGGGATGCGCAGTGTTCCTGGTGCTCCTGGCCCAGCCCCTTGAGCTGATGCGGCTCTAAAGGTCTCCTGGTGCCGTTGCTGAATGTTTGGGATCCTCCAAGCAAAGATGAGGCCAGCACAAATTTCCGGGAGAAGAGCTAACAGGGGGACAACCAACACAAGGTGTGAAGTGTGTGTAGTACATATAAACACCCAAAGGCAAGAGCTGCAGCAGACACTGAGTAGTTGGGGGTTAAAATCTTCTCAGACACGAGAGATAGCATCTGAAAGGGTCAAGGAAGGAGGCACTGATGGAGAAAGCTGCATTTACCTATCTTATCACCCCCTCCACAACAACCTGAGCACCAGCCCTGAGCAATCCTTGCACACCCAGAGGAAAAGTCCTGCCATGTCCAGCCCCCTTGCAGGAAAACATGCAATGGCTGATGGCCTTCACATTCTTTACTTTCAGTGCTGACCCAAAATAAGAGCAATCTGACTAATTAACAGAGCTAATTAGCATCAGGATGAAACATCTAATGTGGACCACAGACTCTTAGGAAATAGGTTTTGGTGCCTTGGGACAGAGAAAAATTATTTGCCAGGCATCATGTTCACTGCACAGCTGGCTGTGTGACTTTTGCTCTTTTTCCTCTTGGTTCTCGCATAAAGATGATTTTTAATGCCAAAGCATTGTGCTTCATCCCTCTTTATTTCAGGCCACAGGCTCACCACATTTTGGACTGGTTGCAACCCATCTGGTTTCACTAATACTTCTAATATAATATTTATAACTAGCTAAAGGCTGATCATATGACGGGTGTAATCCATAAGTCATGTGCCAGTTGTGGTTATTCTACACCTCAAGCCATTTTTCTGTATTTTGGTGTCCATAGCCTGCTGGGGTATTTCTATGTTTTGTCACTGTTGTACCTTTCCCCCCTTGCAGCCTGACATTAAAGGAGGCTGTCTCAGCAATTGAGAGAGAAAGAATCACTTTGTTTCCACCCAAAAATAGGAAATTTGATGAGAGAATCAACCAAAGCTTTGCTTGCCATCATCTTTGGATTTTCTGAAGGAACTTGTGCTTAGGAAGGTTGTTGAATCTAAACAAAATCATCTTCCCAACAAGTTCCTCCTTCCTACTGCCAGAAGGATCATCCAACAGAAACCGAAACCAGGTCTGACAGCTTTAGCTCGCCCATAGCCAGCTATGGCAGCCCAACTTCATCTTCAGCGGACAGAGGACATTTCCTGGCAGACCATCAGGGAGGAAAGATCTTCTTCATTAAAGAGGGAGTTCCAGCTGCACGCAAATACTGCCTTCTTGTTCTTTCTGCCCTTCTTACCCTACATTACCAAGGTGGGCAAGTGGGAGGAATCCCTGGAGAGATGCTCAGACACATCAAGAGATGTTCTTGACCCCTCCCAAATAGCACTTTATAAAACAGCTTGAAGAAATTTTGGGTGACACCATATTTGGAAAAAAAAAAGCCCTAAATAAACAAACAAAACCCACTTTTTCCTTAGTTTTAAAAAGAATGAATATCATTAGTGTTAAGCCATTGGCACCAGGCTAGATCTGGCCCCGGTGTGGCTGCACAGAGGCAGAAGGAGAGTGAATTCTCCCTTTCCACGGGTGCTTACAGTTGGCCAGAGCCTGTAAAAGCAAATGATTTAATGATTCATTCTGGCAAGCAGGGAAGGATGACTTCAGGTTTGAGCTTCCCACATCACTTCTAGCAGCTCCCCCCGGAGATTCAACACGTCAGTGGCCAGAACGATTGCACAACGCAGAGCCAGGAGGTGCTGCCTCGTCAGCCTCTGGAACAGGAGCACAAAGAGGGTCCCTCCATGGCACGGGGGAATTCAATAGCAAAACAGAGGCTGTGCATCAACCCTAGGAGGAGAAACTGAACCTCTCCTTTTCATGCAGAGCCTCTCAGCAGCAACAGCCACTCTCCTGTGGGTCAGTTTATCCAGAACGGCTCCGCACTAATGAGATTAAGAAGCTCTTCACCGCTTGGATCGCTTCACAGTGGGAAGATCCAAAATCAACTGATGGAAAACAGGATAACTCCTCCTGTGGAGGGAGCTGGGTTGTTTGTGGAACCAAACGATCAAACAATGGCTCCGAGCACTTCAAATGTGCCATGCCTGGAGACACGTCCCAAACCCTGCGGGCACCGGGCAGGGTGATACCAGGACAGTGCCAGCGCTTGGTTGGGACCCCATGGCCTGCCCTGGGGGGCAGCTCTGTGGGGCTGTCAGCGTCTGAAGGTAGCAGAGGTGACAGGGAAAGGAGCAATCGTTCTCTCAGGCAAACCTTGTGAACCTCAGAGTTGGAGGCTCAACTCCCATGAGGAGCTCTTGAAGGAACTTAAAATCCTGAATTGCCCCAGGATTTGTGACTGAGCAGTCCCAAATAACACATCCACTATCCTATAAGGGTGTGCAAAAAACTTCGGTCCATTGCAGAACTGGGTTTCCCCTTCCCCACAGACACCACAAGGCCTTTTACCTTGCACAAACCCTTCTCTCCAAAGAGAAAGATACTCTCAAATTCTTTCAGTATCGACCTTGCCAAACCAATTTTCTGGTTCACCCAGCTCTTATAGGATTTGGCACTGAAGATGGTGAATGGGCTGTGCATCACCAGCACCAGGCACCTACAGTTTGTGACAGAAGAGCAAGGCAAATTGTGGAGACCCATCAAGTCTCCACCATCAAGAATGGGAGTCACTCAACCAACCTCTCAAGAGCCTTCATCAGTGACAATATTTCACACTAAAGGCAGTGATACATTTAACATGTATGCGTAATTTCAAATCTGAGAAGTTTTATGAGCTTGTCAGAAATTATTATTAGAGGCTTCATACATGTGCTGTTTTTCTTCAGTCTCTCCCATGGCAGGGAGCAAAGTCTTGTGACAGACAAGAACTTGCTAAGAGTTTCCAATGTTCACACAGAGCTTGACACCTCAAAATTATATTATTCCGGCTCTTCTCCATCTGGAAGAGTGAATTGACTACATTTGGTCTGAAAACTGGGTTTTCTTCTTCTCTTACAAAAATTCTGACTTTTACTTACAATAAATAGAAACAGCTAAAAATAAACTTTCTGCTTTTAGATGAAAACATCAGTAAACATCTGAAATTTCATGCTGAAAACAGACACTTCTCAAAAAAAAAAAAGAAGTTGCTTAATCCATAATGGCATTTTCTGACAGAAAACATTTGAGAGGTAAACATTTTGGAGCAGCCCTGGAATGCTCCTTTCCCTAACTCAGTGCAGTGCACATTACTTATTTTAAATATCAGTTGGAACACTGACATCTGGACCTTTAAACAGAGAAATCTTTTTTACTCTCCTTTCCAGGTAAACTCAGCAATAGATCCTCATAATGATTCTCTGCTTTCCTCCCATCCCATTTCCACCTTGACTGGGACCAGGTTTGAGAGTTTTCAGGATATGTACCCACCAATTTGAAAGCAAATTAGTATCCCAGGAAGTTATCAGGGGCTCTGAATGTCATTAGGAGCAATCAGCAGCAGAAGAATGGTTGCAAGTTAGGGTGAATGCAAACATCAAAGGGCCTCAATGTCTTGTTCGACTGTGCATCATGTTTGGCTCTGCTCAGAGGTGGGTGGAAAGCACAGGAATAAAAATGTCCACATGAAAACTGGAGTCAGGTCCACAGCACATATTTCATTAGGCTCCTGTTTCAGGGCAGCTGAGGTTGGCTTTCTGATCAGCTCAGCCCCGGTATCACAGAGAAACATTATTGGCTCTTTCTGGTGTGCTAATATCCAATTTATTTTTCAGCAGTGCAATTTCCTGCCTGCTCTTTGAACAGCTATCAAAGGACAAGACACCAGATCATGGCAGACATTCTTCTAGTGCTGACATCTGCTAAACTAGTCAGTCTGTTCCTATACAGCCCACTCAATGCATCCTAAAATATTTTATAAGCCACCAGTGGAACAGAGAATGGTAATGTGGGTCCCTGACCTTTATTTGAGCCACCTTGATGTTCAGTACAGATGGGGGATCACACTTCAGCAGCCAGAATATCTGGGTCCATTCAGTTTAGGGTTTCTGTGTTACCTCCAAACCCAATAAAATTCACTTAATGCCATCTGGCACTTCATATCCTTCCCTGTTTTTCATCTGAGAGCACTGGCAAATCTGCATATGAGGCTTAATCCAAAAGCCTCTGAAAACCAATGGAAAGATAGTTTTGGATCATGCCTAAAAGTGAAAGACTTGATTTAGAAAACTGCTTTCTACAGCTTGGCTGGCAGGTGTTCCTCCTTTGAACAAGAACTCAACCAGCAGCAAACACATTCCAACAAAACATCTGGACACCTAGGAAAAGGCTGGTCTCATTACATTTAGAGAAGCCAAGAAATATCACTGATAAGCTATTACTCAAACTCATATGTGTTAGCTCTGTTGCTATTTTTGCTTTGGGTGACACCACTGATACCCTGAATATCAACGTGTTTCACAATCATAGGCAAGTACAGCAAGGGACCACTCACAGCCCATTTTCAGTTATTCACAGAACCTGAAGTCTCTGTGTCACTGTCTCTCATGTCCTCTCTGGCTGTATCCCAAAATATTTCCCATACCAGTGCTGACTTCTGCCTTAGTTTTGAGGTCTGCAGCCAGGGAACAAAATAAAAAAAGAAGTGCCTAAGCACCTGGGAGTTTTCTTGACGGTTTGATTGCAGATTTGCCTCAACCAGTCACTGTTCAAGGAGTCCTTTTCATTGTTTTCCACTCCTCACCATCCTTCTGGGTTGTGATTGTATCTCCTGAGCATGACCTCTCCCATCCCTGATTCACATCTCCCTGACTTCATTTCTATTCCATCTGTCCTTGTCCTGGGTCCTCCCCTGTGTCATTGCTCTTCCCAATCTTCAGCTTAATCCCAGGCTAAACTCTTTTTTTCTTTTTGAAAGAGTTCCTAGATATATTTTGACCAAATTTCTGGCCTCTCATCTCACTTATCCAGACCACTATTCTTCAAATTCATATCCATTGACCACATTTGTTCTCATTCATTTCTTTTGAGCCCTGCCCAATCCTAGCCACCTTGCTGAGACCCTCAGTCTAATTTCTCTTTCCCTGTATTTTTTTGGTACACTGTTCACCAGGGCCCTGATCAGTATAGAAGTGGAAGCTCACAGACCAAACTGTCAGAAAGTTGATAACACCCACAGAGTATGCATTTATATGCTGTGAAACATGTTAGGAGGCCAAAGTGGAGAAACTGTATTGCAGAACTGCCTTGAATTTTGGCAGGGGTCATATTTTATATCATATTAAATGTGGGAAGACATTTACTGACTAGTACTAACCCAAGTCTTGCATTAAACTGATGTATTGGTTACCAGGCACATCTTTCATATTTTAAGTAATTGAACTTTTTCTCTGCTTTCAGGATGCTGACAGGCAGTAACACAAAACTGAAGAGCTGCACTGAAAGGAAGTTGAAAGGGAAAGCTAGGAGTCAAATGGTTTCAGGACTCACAGACTTTATTTAAACAGTACCTAAACGTTAATAGAATGAACAACAGAATAAAATCTATCAGAAGCAAAGCATGGGAATGAAGTTCAAAAAGGGAATATGGAAGAAACATGCACACAAGTAAGCCAATGTTATAAGTAAATATAAATCTATTAAAAAACCTTCTGAAGAGCAATTTTCCAAAGCTCTGAAAGCTAATAACAAAAGCTGCCTCAAACACTTCCAAAGCAAGTAGTTTTCCAGACAGCTGTTCAGACTGATAGATGATCAATATGTGATAGATGAACACTCAAGACACATTATCTCATGACAGCAAAGTCAAATACTGAGCATGCATTCCACACTGCAGCCTTTCCTTACTGAGAACACATCTGAAGAAATACCTCAAATTGAAGCATCAGTAGAAAAGATTTTCAAACAAACTGATAAAGTGAATAAGACCAATCTGCAAGACCAGACAGCATTCACTCTAGAGCTCTATGGGAATCCAAAGACGAAATTGTGAATGGCTATCCACAGTGCAGAGCCAGCCTGCTGTTTAAATCAGCCTGTGCCAAAAGAATAGAAAGAGTAAATGTGATGCAAAATGAAAAGGCAGTTTCCAGAGAAGGAATGAATACAGACAAGCATGATTCTGTGTAAGGCAAATGGATAAATATTCTAAAAAAGAATATTAGACACATCAGAGAAAAAGGTGTGATGGGGAAGAGTCAAGTGTTGCATCTGTAGGTGGAAGTCATGTCACAAATCGAGTTCTTTGGGGGTATCACTGAGGGGATGGTGATGTGAGTAATGAAAGATTTCAAGGTAAGAGCTGCTCTGGATGGTTTTCTGAAAATGAGAATACTTAGTGCCCTATGGGAATTAAAAAGGCAAAGATAAAATTAAAAACTCTGAGGAAAAGACTTCAGAGCAGTATCATAAATTTTTGCACATAGCTCCAATGCACCACTCATACAGGATAGAGCAGAACTACAAAAGGCAAGAAAGGGCAACAAAGACACCAGAGACGGGGAACAGTTTCCAGACAAGAAGAGCCAGAATAGGCTAAAACCTTTCATCTTGGGAGAAAAAACAGCAGAGGGGATCTGAGAGGTCTGTGAAGTCACAAGTTGCATGGAGAAGGTGAACAGGAAATAATTGTGCACCATTTCTCAAAACTTCAAGGGCCAGACAGACACTAACTAATGAAATTATGAGACAGCAAGTTAAGAACAGAAAAAAAGGACATTTTTCTCACAAATGAGCTATGGGACTGTCATGGACACTAAAAATTACAAATTAGTACAGATGGGCTTAAAACAGTAATGGTGGCTAGCTCCAGCAGGGCTGTTAAACCCCATAATCCAAACTCAGCCTCAGGAGATCCCTTAGCTGCTGACTGCCAGAAGCTGGAATGATATACCACAGGTAGCACCACTCTGCATTCAATGTGCTTCTTCTTTTTTCTTTTTTTTTCTTCAGTTTCTTACAATCTTTCTATTTTCTAATTTTAAGATAAGTCATAACACCATGATCCTGGACTCCGTGTCCTTATTCACTAACATGCCTCTAAAGAAATGTGTCCTAATATGAAGTTCAAACTTAACCAGAGACAAGGTTCTACATGAAATTTTGCAGAAAAATACACTGCTGATATAATCTAATAATAAAACCAGCCTTTCTGATGAATGATTAATAGAAGAAAATTATAAACTTTAGCAGGTGATAAGACCTTCATGAAGATGAGCCTCTCTAAGCATCCTCTACCTTCTTAAAACCTTGATTTCTCCACCATAGTGGGAGTGCCCATCGGAGATGTGGGTACATTAGCTCATGTAAGTGAAGCTGTCAGTGGCTCTTCCCTTTACACCATTAAAAGCTCTTTCACACCTGGAGAATCTGACCAGAGACTTTAGAATAAATATGCCTCTGATTGCACTCTCCTTACATAACCACTAAGAGTCACTGGGAATTCTTGGGACCTTGCAGACCACAGTCAACAGTCACCACTGAAAAATCTGGCAAACAAATGCTTGCATTGCCCTCACCCACAAAAGTAAACTTCCACCCAAAATTTATAGCTTTCAACTAAAAGAGAGACTGTCCTGTATCTATGTTCTATTTAAGTTCAACTGTCCTTTTTCTAAAACAAAATAATATTAAGTGAAAGATTAAAATCTTCACACTTCATCCTTTCCTTCATCTTTCTTTTTTCTTTTTTTTTTAAGGGTACCTGAAACTCCAAAACAGAAAAGCCTAAAGGATGTTGAGGCACATGGGATAACAAAGTTTGAGCTAATGTTGATCCTGGACATCTTGGTGGTGCTGATGGGGACAGGGATCGCAGTGAGGAGCAGGGCTGGGGCAAGGAAGAACACGTTACTGCTGCTCGCCAGGATCCACAGAAGACCAGGAACACTACAGGGAACCGCCCACTGGAGGAGTTTTGGCAGGGCTGAGAGTATCCCTCATGTCCATCTCCACACACAACCCCCCTCCTGACCACAGGAACAACCTCCCAGCCTCAGACAGGTCCTAAGCAAACAAATCGGAGGATTTTTACTGTTTTTAATGATGTATGAGGTCAGATGGAGCTGAAGCCAGACCAGCTGCCAGTGCAACTGTGCATAAATCAGTGCATTGGCTCACAGATGGAGAAAGAGTTGAGGATTTTGCAGGTCCTTACCCAGCTATTCAACTGCCCATACATCTCACACCCAAGCAATTCTGGAGCCAACACTGCTCTTGCTGAAGTCCATGGAGGAGCTGTCCTTGGCCTTGATGGCCTCAGGGTCACTGTCTAAGCTGCCACAGTGTGGCTAAGCCTCTGACAGATCACTAGAGACACTTCTACTGCCCTGCCTTAGCTGGAAGGAGGCACTGAGGCATTGGTTTGGGTAATGCAGTACTTCCAGTAGGGCTAGGCAGAGAACTTCAGATCTTTTTAATTTTGAACAACATTGTTTCTTTATAAAATTGAGCCACTCCACCTGCAGCAGAGTGCATCCAAACTAATTTGCAAGACTGCCAAAAACCCAGCATCTCCCACCAAGAAGCTTGTTGATGTACCAGAAAGTCAGATACCTGTTGGGGATTCAGTGATAGCAGGGCCAGAGGGATCCTGTATGATTATTTAGCCCAGCTTTCCACATAAATTCATACAATAACTCCTGCGTCATATCCCCAGCTTAAACTGTAACATCTGCTTTTAAAAAGTGTCCAGCTTTTATTTATACAATTCAAACAGTATAGACTCCACTATTCTTTTATGTGTTACACTGCAAAGAGCATTATGTTCGGCATAACTGCATAGCTCTTCTCACAAGCCTCATTTGTTCTGCCTCTGGGTATCATTGCACTTCTTTATGATAGACACAAAAGCCACTGGACAGCAGCAATGTCCTCCTCATGGAGATGTGAACAGGCGACAAAAGCATCTCACCCTTTGCTCTTTGCTGAGATACACTGCCAAAATTTAGTTTTCAGACCTTGGATCACTGTTACAGCTGAGGGAGAGGAGAGGAGAGGAGAGGAGAGGAGAGGATTAAATCTCATCATGCAGGCTAAGAGAATAAGATTAAACTGCAGACTGTCATAAGCACTNGGAGAGGAGAGGAGAGGAGAGGAGAGGAGAGGATTAAATCTCATCATGCAGGCTAAGAGAATAAAATTAAACTGCAGACTGTCATAAGCACTTTTTTCCTCTAAATGCATATTGACTGTCAAGTAAAAAATGTGCATTTAAAAAGAAATACTATTTTAAGTCAATGACAGATTATTACTCCAATTTACATTGTGTGCGAATAATTCTCATTTCCTATCTCATTTCACTATCCTTCCTCAGTTTCATATTATCCAAGAGGACTATTTCATAATCCTGCCCATGCACATTTGCCAAGTCTCCAAATAGCTTTAAAAAAACCCACTGATGAGAGACCACCAACTTTATAGGTTCTTACGACTCCCACTGTTCATTTTATGGGTATTTAGAAATGCTACAGGGTTTTCCTAATGCTGGAGAAATTTCACTTCTCTTCACTAATAATAGACATGTGTTTCAGCAGCCTTTCCTCACATTTGCTCTCCTCGCCTGCCTATATTCTCAAACTCCTGCTTTTAAGATGTATTTTTCATAGAACTATAAAACCAGAGCTTTTTTTTTCTTTTTTTTTTCCCTTTTCTTTTTTTTTTTTATCCTCAGATTAAGGACTGGACAAAACTCTTAGCCTGCCAAGCTTATGCTTTCTTTCCATTTTTTTTTTTGGTTGTTGTTTAAATACTTCACAATAAAAGAATGTGCTCCCGATGGAATTTTTACTGCAAAAAAGAAAAGTTCTCCTTTTCTTCTTTCTTATATCTTGTACACTTTGAAACACATACTGAAACTCTGAAACCTCCTGAGGAAGACGGCTGCTCACATGCTGTCAGACTATTAATGATAATGTCAGAGTACATGACATATATTTAAACATTAAAAGAAGAAGGATTAAGGCTGCATCTCAGTCTCACTTTGATGATTCAACTTTACATTGATATCCTCAACATGCCACTTGTGATCAGACTTCTGGTTTTGCTCTTCAACAGCATTTTAAAATAATTCCTCTTGCCTGAGGAGGATGTTGGAAAATGTACACGAGAGTAGATGTTCCTTTTTAACAAGTGCAGAGCTCAGGTTTTTAACAGGGTTTGGAGTGTGTTCTGGTTTTCAGAAGTACAAAGCTGTCACCAGCTGAATCATCTTTCAGAAATGCTCAGGATGCTTTCCTGGGGAAAATGTCCTGTCCTTTGGGCACTGCTTTGGAGACATCTCCCTGACACCCACCTGCAGCATGTCGCTCCCCCATCACCCATGCAGGGCTCTGAAGACAAATCTTTCAAACATCCCTACTGCACCTACAACTAATTCTTGCCACCTAGTAGATAATTTCCATTTCCTCTTCCTTCCTACTTACTTATCTTTTTTTAAAAAATACATTGTCTGGAGACAAATTATGTGGTTTCACAGTAATATCTTGCAATCACATTAGTTTTTATCAGGGCAGAGAGCCGCCCAACAGGGTGTTCCACCCACTGGCAGAAGACAGAGACTGATTTAGGGCATGGTGCTGTAGTGTCAGGGAGAGCTTGACCCCGTACTGGGTGGAGTTAATCCATGACTTTGAGTAGCTCAGTGCCAGAGGATGCTGGGATGACAGATTAACACTTCTCCAGTGATTTTTACCCAGGACTCTTATGTCCTTCACAGGGGACTGGCAAAGGGTTTAGTTCCTTATTTATAGAACAATAGAAGCATTGGAAAAGACCTCTACAATCAAGCCCAACTGCTCCCCAGCACTGTGAATGCCACCACTAAACCACATCCCTAAGCACCACATCCATGGCTTTTAAATCCCTCCAGGGTGGTAACTCCACAACTTCCCTGTGCAGCCTTTTCCAATGCCTGACAACCCTTTCGGTCACAACATTTTTCTTAATATCCAACTTAAATCTCCCCAGTGTAATCTGAGGCCACTTCCTCTTGTCCTTTATTTACCCTTGAAGGCAGAGGTGGCAGAGTTGCATGACAAGGGGTGCTAGTGCTTATGCTGAAGTTATTTTCTTAATAGGTCTCAAAGCAGAGGAGCAACCCCTTTCCCACCTCATCAGTGTGCAGCCAGGGCCACATCACCACATCACAAAATGCCAGGCATATCAAACAGGGCTGGACTGGGTTTGCTTTGTTGAGAAAAGCAAAGAAAACCAAGCACAGAAAACCTCAGAGCTGGCAAAGGGAGGAAATGGGAGTACAGCAAGAAGGAGAAGGTGCAATGGGATAGGACAGTGGCACCATCACCTTGGCTCTGCCATAGATGAAACCTTCTCTGGAGTGTGTCTTTGTCCTGCAAGTACCTGCTTTACCCATGTCTGTGAACAATGGACCTGTAGGACACCACAGGACGGCTAAAATGATACAGCTCTGAGTGCAGACAAGGCTGACATAACGTGGTCGGCAGAAAGGTCACAAGATCCACTACAAGTCGTAGCCATGGTCCTGTCACTCTGCATTACTCCCCCACAGCCAGGTGATTCCCTCCATCTGTTTCTCACCTCATGCCATCATTTTGGCATGTCGGCACTATGCAGCAGAATGAGCTGCTGCATCCATATGGCACAGAGCAGTCAGCACCACCTGGAGATTTTTTTGCATTTGCTCCCAAAAGTCATGTTTCTCTGGTGGTATTGCATGAGGACAGGCTGCTCCTAGCCCAAATTCCAATGCCAGCACGGCCACAATGCTTTGTTTCCCAGAGGCCAGGTGGTGAGTTCAGGCATCACTGCCCATCTCCACTGTATGTGGAAGGCACCCCAGTGGCTCTGGGGCTACCATGGCATGTGCTGAAGGGATGGGTTTGCTCTTCAGGAAATTCACCTTTGCTTAATTGAAAGAGTTAACCTTCATCTAAACAACTTAAGCTGGTAGAAAAGGCTGCAGGGACACTTTCATTTCAGTTTAAATCTCTCTCCTTTCAGATTAGTCCCAAGCAAGTTTCAGTTTCAATCTCCTTTAAGGCAAACAGGAGCGACCCAACAGGATGGTGACAAGAGTCCCCACCCAGTTTCCCCTGCTTTAACTGTGGAAGCAAACGCAGGTGAAGGCAGTGGGTGCAGGTTTGGGTGTTCACAGTGTCTGTACTCCGGGGCTGGCAGCTGTCACTGCTGTACCCTTGGGAACAGGGCACAGACAGGGACTGTGTGCCCTACTCTATGCGTCACCCTGAGGGACAAGGCCCATCGTGACTCAGCCCCAAGCTGGGCCACCCCGGCCATCCTGTGATACCCATAACCACAAGGATACTAAAAGGAGAGAAGGGAAGATCCGACAGGCGGTTATGTGACTAGGGACACTCAGGTTTAGGTTTCTTCTTGGAAGGACTCCGTAACGCAGTGACGGCCAAGGGAGCAGCTACATAACCAGCACTGAGAAGATAAACATGCCTTAGGGGCAAAATGAGGGGAAAAAATGGTGCAAATGCCTGCAAATGCCTTTGGTTTTAATGGGCTCCATCTATTTAGTGCCTAAATGTATTTGGTTCACAGAGTCAAGCTGGAAGAGCAAGGGGATTTTAGGTAGGCACAATTTAATGGCTGAGACTCCAATTTTGGGCCAAGGTTCTCCTCTTGTGAGAAGAGCCACCAAATATTTAACATGGGCTCCCACTGAAGGACGGATCCTGCTGGAGGAGGTGGTGCCACTGCCACTCACTGGGATGCTTGGGAGAAACATGGTCAACTGAAAATCCCTTTGCTGGCTCTCAACTTTGAGAGTTAGAGGAACTAAGATGAAAGATGGAGAAAATAGTCATTAAGGCATGCCCTAGCATTAGCAGCAATAATTCACGGGCTCTAGCTGAGGATATCAGGGCAGTTTGCCAGCACCACCACAAGGCAGGGGGGTGCTGCTACCCACGCTGGGAAGTCAGGCACTTCTGAGTTCAACTGACCCACCTAAAGTCCTTCTGCAAAGTCAAATCAAACTGCAGTGACATTTGGGACACAGGACACAATGGAGGAGGCAGCACTGTTCTTACAGACACGGTGCTCAACCAGGACTCAGCACATCTTCCCCAGTCCTTTCTCCACAATCTCTGCTTTCTCCACCTGAAGAAACCCTTGCTTTATCTGCTCTGGGACAGGCTGGCCACAGTAGCAAGAGGAAATTAGTCATCAGGGAGAGCTCGTCTTGCATCATGGATCTCAACGAGGTCAATAGCAGCTCCCTCTCCTCACCCCGTGTAGTGCTAATGGCTGCTAGGCTGACATGCCATGAGAGGAGGAGGGTAAGGAACCAACATCCCTTTCACTGCTATGAATTCAAGAGTCTCACAGCATACATCCCATTGATTCTCAGTACAACTTAATGTCGAAGGGGTTTAGATGATGTGAAAAGCCAGGTGCCTAAAGAACAGAGATACTTTTAAAAATTACAAAGGATCTCCTGAAGTCCCTTCCACTCTGAAATTTTCCTATAATCCTGATAAATGCAGTTTATTCCCAGCTGTGCCAGAGCTCCGACTATGAACTGCACTTCTCCATTCCTCCCTCACTCCCTGTCTGCCCGCTCTGCAGAGACCCCTGGCCCTGATTCTCCAGAGGCTGAGGTAAGGGTAGTCGAGGGGTTTGGGGGTGCCAGCAGAAGGCAGCCCAAAGCTGGTAGCAATTGCCCACGCATGCAGGCTCCCTTGTTAGCCTTGTGAAAAACAGGGCAGACTGTTGCTGCGGAATAATTCTTCCTAGTGGATCCGAGTCGGTAGCGGAGCAGCAACCGAAGGACTCCAGGAGCGACGGGAGGGATGCGTGAGAAGCGCTGGAGCTCCCCCAGTTCCCCATCCCGCCGGGGTGCCCGTTGTGCTCCCGGGCACATTTAGGAAGGCAACGTGAAGTCAGGCACCCCCCGCCTCGCAGATGAGGGTCTTGATGCGGGAAACCGGTGATAGGAGAGAAGAAGTAGGATGAAGTGGGTTGGAAACCAAAGCAAATCACAGATTTCCCTGGGGAAGCAAGGCGGGGGGCTGGGGGGGAAGCGCACACGGTGGGTCGCGGCGAGTCTCCGGGGGGCAGGATTTCTCTTCCATCGCATGGAAGAGCGAGATTAAAGA